>JANSTR010035341.1:0-13415 GCA_025434805.1 Antipathozoanthus remengesaui | reverse complement strand
ACAAGTAAAAAAAAAACGTTTAAACGTTTAAACGCTAAGAACTTTCTTTAGTTTCAATTTTTGGATGGATTTTTTTTTTTTTTCAATTTTCGAAAATCTGAGTTCGGTGGGTTTGAAAAATAGGTAATTAAATTGTTCTGGCCGAAACACCAATATCAAACCTGCCATTTTACTTTAAATAACATTCTGGGGGTTGAAGTATTATGTATCCATAGCAAAAGTGCTATTTTCACATGTGAAGATATGATGTTTTCAATGTGACAGCTCACCCGGTGTTCATATAATACAGTCATGTATATAACCTTTTCAGCCCCAACTAGTTTATCTGCATACATGTACATGTATCTTCTCCTTACATTATCAACACACACATGTTGTTTGGCTATGAGAATAGAGCAATTGATCATAGACAACAAAACCTCTTAGATGAAAACCAGAATTCTCCCAATCTGTTTATAAGGAAGCTATGGAGGCAGTTTAGGAGAATTTAAGGCTAAAAGCAATAATAAGAAGAAATAATATTTTGTGTTGATATTGTAAGGACAAGATACTTGCAGATCAGTAAACTTGCTGGCATTAAATGGTTTGTCGTTGTTCTCACCCAGTTGTCATTGTTCTCACCCAGTTTTCATTGTTCTCAACCAGTTGTCATTGTTCTCACCCAGCTTGTCAGTGATGCTTTAGTAGTTGAGCTGATTGATGATAACCTCAATAAACCTGAGTGCAAGAATGGATTTCTCCTGGATGGTTTTCCTAGGACGGTTGTTCAAGCAGAGAAGGTGAGGAAGAAGTACAGTATGCTATAAAATTATGTTTCTCACTCTGTTCCTGCTGATAAAAAAACTAGACAAATACATGAAGTATTTTTTGTAAATGTAAATAATTAATATGTAATTATATAATATATGACTGTTGTTTTTATTCTGTTGGTGAACTTGGAGGGAGTTAAGCAATGTAACATTATTTAAAAGTATTAAATCAAAAGAAACCATTTAACAAGAATTGATAATAATAGCTGTTGGTATTAAAACACTGTCAGTTTTTATCAATTAAATATTTCACTGTCATTAATGATTTTATCAGTTCTTTCATATAACACAATAAATCATGTCATTGTTGAAATGACATTGATCAGTTGAAGAATTATATGCATATATAGTTAACAATTATCCCCCGAAGTGGAGGTAAATATCTATCGCTAGGCGACACTGGTTAGTATTAACCAAACAGATGAATAGCACTTTTGAAATTAATTAATTTATTATTTCACAACCAGTTTGTCCATCCATCTCATGTGCGCATTCACATGTCAAATTTCGTGCATGAGTAACCGAAGTGAATAGCACAGGATATTCGGTGTTTGATGAACCAATCAGAGCGTGCGAAAGGTGCTATTCACCTGTTTGGTTAATACTAATTGCTGTTATTTGTAATAATGATTTAATGTCAGTGTAATCGAAAGAGGTTTAGTATCACGACTGGCATTCTTTGTCCTAGAGCCCGGAACACGTTTTTGTCATACCTTCCTGTTAACCGTGTTTAACGTTCTTTTCCACATCCAGCTACTTGAAATAATATGTAACAAATCAGTACAAAAAATGAAGAAAAGACAATACATGCAGTATTTAGAATAACAGGCCAAAGAATGCTATAGAATGAGTTTCCTACCAATCAATCAGTTAGATGAAAATTATTATTACGAAAAGCAAGTGGCAATACAATGGATAAAAATTAGGATAGTTTATTCTAAAAACTACGGAGCCCGTAAAGGGCCACATAAACCTTATTTCAAAATCTCAAAAAAGTGAATGCTGCCAATAATCAATGTATTATATCAATGGTAAAACTACAATGATCTCTGCGCTGTTCAAAACGACACAAAAACAATATCGAAAGCCAATCCCTTTTTTGGCTTTTAGCCAGGAATCCTAACTGCAAGCTTTAAGCATATTGTGAGCAAGATTATCCAAATTATCCAAAGTTGAACTTTGAAAACCTGGGTTACGTTGTATATAGTATTTGGCAACTTTCAGCAAAACTCTCAATTTTCAGAACACTTGAAACAATAATATTAATCAGACAATCCTCAACAAGCTTCATTAAAGCATCAATCTAATGCGTTCATAACCTGAAATGCGTATTCTGTCCGCTACTTAACAAGTAATCTATTTCGGTTACTTGAATGAATACGGTACTGTATGTCTGGAGTATAATAACGAACACAACTTTTATACATGATAAAATAAAAATGGAGGGGTTATGTTTATCACGCTTTCATCGCGTTGATCACGTTCACCATTTTAAATGCGTTCTGACCGGCCTCGTTCATACCGAATTCGAGGGCTGGACCGTTTTTCACTGGTGACCTCTTGCGAAGTGTGTCTCCTGACTTCTTGGCCGGTGCATGATTTTCCAGGTCACCTTTGATGTCATAGTATTTCATAATCATCTCGTTCCAATCAACAACACTCTGGATTCTTCCTTCCTCATCCGTGCCTGTTTCAATGCCAGCGTCACTCACACGGCCTCGTTTTGCCTTGTTTCCATTGCTGCGTTGGGGTCTCTTTCTGTCTTTTTCTTCTTCAACGCGCATCAGCGCTTTGAAATCCGCACTACAGCAGTTGCATCGCGCTTTCACCAATACCTTGAGGAACTTGAAGACCAAGATGAACAAGTTCAGTGGAACTGGCCGTGCAGCGTCGCGTTCCATGTTACGGATCAATTTCGCACGGCCAAACTTCCACTCCACGTCAGATCTCTCCTGGATCCGTTGGTAGGTATCGCTCATCATGGCGATGAGAAGATTGACCAGCACAATTAGGCATAGCACGTTGTAGAGACCGAACACAGCTTTGGCGATTGGATAAGAAGTTGCTGGGTACTTGTCAGTTTTATCGTTCAACGTCGTTTGAGCGGTCAGTCCAAAGAGACCAAAGAATAGCAACTCGATAATCGCAGCCATTCCAAATTCAACCTTCTTGACTTCGAAGTTTGTCTCCTCAAGGTACAAAGGCTTGAATACTGCTCCAAGCTGCAAGGCGAACCCAATTACGAATATCAGCATGATGACAAGGAATCTTAACACGTCGATAACGAGGTGGCCGATGATGACCCCCCACGGGCCGAACAGGTGGTGAATGGATAGGAACTCCAGCAACTGTACCATACACAGCATCAACGACAAACCCAGCAGTTGGTTACGGGCGAATATTATGTCGATTCGTGTTTCACCAGAGAATGCTGCGGCAACTCCATGCAACAATACGGAAAATAAACCTAGGCACAAAAGGAAAGAAAGACACAAGGTGACCATTTGTCGGTTGCAGACACGGCCGCTATCCAAGACTGTAAGTTAGACATTCGTGATATTTTAAAGGTTCTGCATTTGATGATAGTTTCTTTCACTTTCCACTGAAAACTCTGACCAAAACACTGATTTGCAAACAATCCAAAGATCTGCTCATTTTCCTCGAACGTCAAAACGGTCTGATAGTGACTTTTCAGTAATGCTTTAATAAAGAAAAAGTAGACCAGTTAGAAAGACAAGCTGCAAGACTATGTACTGTTCATAAAAAAAGTTCTTAAAAAGGTCGACTAACAATTCAACAGAGAACATGATTACGGAATTGGTTGTTGTCCAAACTTATGAGCCAAAACCTGAAACATAATTCCTAATATTTGAAATGCACTGAATTGTTTCCAATGCCCTAACGTTTGACTTGCCATTCAAATCCCAGAAAATTGCTTTCAGTTTGGATTTTAAAACCGAAGTTCTGGAATCATCTCATAATCTGTCAATTTCTATTGGTTGATAATTCGTGAGGCTGCTAGCCGAAGGAACTGCCAAATGAATATTCTAATGAAGAAATCTCCAGATTGACCAACAAATGAAAGGAATTATATTTTTAAAAATATTTTTTATTATTTAGGAATTATGATGCCTTACGGAAGGAGTATTTTGTGTGATAGAACATAAAATTGCAGCATTTCTTCTAATTTATTATTATTATTCTCTGTTACCTTTAGATATTGTACTGACATTTTAACGTAAACTACAAATTCGTTAAAGTGCATGTTGAGTTATTTAACAATTATTCCATGAGCGCGCGTTGGATATGAGATGGTAATGATGTCTTTTGTTCGTTGCAATTCCTCGGTTCCCTTTCGACTGTTGTTACCTATGCCGGAACAATATTATTTCATACTTTACACTGAAAGGTGACTACAGATAGAGTCAATATACACTTAATGACTGCTCGCGCGGGAAACGTCTGTTTTGTTTCCCGAGAATCTTGATGTTTCCCGAGACGAAGTCGAGAGAAACATCGAAATTCGAGGGAAACAAAACAGATGTTGCCCGAGGGAACAGTAATTAAGGGTTTTGTTATATAGCATAAACAAAATAAATCACAATTAATAAAACAAAACAAATTTTTCCGCTCTCAAACGTGACAGCGGGACAGCAATGTTCACCGGCTGGTCAACAATTTTCGAGATGTTGACCAGCCGCGTAACATTTGATGTGAACTGCACCACGTGACCTCAATTTAGCCAATGAGAGCGCGCATTCGAGTCAAAAACATACTTCCTATATAACAGTATATATTATTCACTTTGAATAGCAAATAGACTGTATGCCGCAGCTTCTTTCTCGAAGCAATTAAGCCATGAATAATCAATAAGAAAGAAAAGAAAGTGATTTTTTTGTCATTCAATATCGCACAACAGTCAGCTACTTCTAGCATCAAATCACGAAGTTTCAAGTGTTATTAATACAAACCAAGCACGACAATAATGGCGGGAATCCATCCAAGACCGCTCCTCTCCCCTCTCCTGGTTATCTCAGCCACAAGCATTCCCAGAATCCAAACCATGAGAAACCATTCATAGAAACGAGGAAGCAAATTGGCCGTCGAGTGCTTCCACGGGATGACAACAGTAATAATAAGAAGAAACATCAAGTATAGGTGAGACACGATTCGGCAGATAAACTTAATGATTGGAATGTGGTTGTATTTGTTCTTGACTCTCAGCGTCAGGTAAATCCAAACAAAAGGACAGAAGAGTGCTGCGAGAAACAACACGATGAACTTCCAGTCTTCCCACGACATCAGTTCGCCATACCTGTCGAAATTTAATAAAACAGACTGTACTGTTGACTCAAGAGAAGCCTTTAAACTAGAGGAAAAGTTTACAATTAAGCGTTTGATAATAGGTAATATAATGTGTGCTGTCAAAAACACAAGAAAAGTTTGATTCAAACGGAGATAAAGAAATAATGATTTAGCTTAACCCTATCAGGGTTGGTTTTGCTAAATTTTCTCTGCAATGGAGAGCAATAGAAAGACAAAATCTGGTGACTTTTCCTAACATTTTTATAAGGAGCATTTTGACATGTATTGCGGCGCGTACGCTCGCAGGCTGTTGCCATGGTAACAAGGTATTGCAACACTGTTTGTGCCACGTTTTGCCAGGAAGCATTAGGACAGAAAACAATTCACTTATACATGTGCTTATATCATATCAGTAACTCTCATAAAAGGCAGGAAAACACTTTTTCCATAACTTACCATATACAACTTCGCACTCGGTTAATAAGAGGTACGCATATGGCACACATGCACAATAAATCAGGATAATTGATCACGTGACACTTATCGCGATATTTGCAATTGGCAGTCTTGTTCTATTTTCATCCGTTGCTTAAAGCTCCAGTAACTGAACAGAATCGCAAACCTTACCAAAATCCGTCGCAAAAACGGGTGTGAGGCTTAGACTCTACCACCTTCTGTCTTTAAATACAAAAGTTCAAACATCCGGCTACTGAACAAGATCAAATACTTTACCATATGCTAGCGACGTATTGCTATACAAACCGGTGTAGAACTTAAACGGCCTCCACGCACAATGCAGCAATGCATGAAATGCCGATCGTAATTACTAAAGCTAACACTGTTCCCCTTAGAATTGTTTGTGTGTAATTTTGCAACATCATATTATACTTCTATATCATTACTCGCAATCAGTGGTTTCATAGGCTAGTATACAGTGCAGTTTCGCCATTGCCCAAAATATTGCAGACAATTTTTGCTAGCTATAGGTGATCAGGCCTTTATTGTACTCCTATTTTAGTTCCCTCGCCGTTAAATGCAAAAGTTACGAATACTTATTGCTGAAGAAATTGAGCATCTTACCATATGTCAGTGACGTATTGCTGTACAAATGGGTGCGACACACACTCTTTCTGTTCACAGTCGAGCAGGTAATCAAGGAAGGCCACGTTTTTGTAGTCCTTGGAATTGAGAACAGTCTCTGAGTCTTCTGCACAGATAACTGTAATGAAATCTTTGGCCATCACCTCACACTCCTCAGCCGCGCTGATGAGGTCTTTAGTGTACTCCTTCTCCCTGCCTGACTCCGCTCTGAAATGTCGCGAGAGTCGAGACGCGAAGTAGACTGGGGCTGGAGAGGTCAGTACAAAGTCCTTTACCAACTGGTGTTGATTTGATCGCGAGCAGATCATGAGATCGAACAAGAACTGCAACATGAGTGTAAAAGGAAATGAAGGAGGGGTTAGGAAAGACCGCTAGGAGAAAAGGTTAATGCGATTTGTTCGTACCATTTTATATTGCTCTAGAGGGGTGGGGAAAGAAGGGGTAATGTAATTTGTTCGTACCGTTCTGTCTTGTGCGAGACAGGTGGAGAAAGAAGGGTTAATGCAATTTGTTTGTACCGTTCTGTCTTGCGCAAGATGGGTGGGAAAAGAAGGGATAATGCAATTTGTTCGTACCGTTCTGTCTTGTGCAAGACAGGTGGGGAAAGAAGGGGTAATGCAATTTGTTCGTACCGTTCTGTCTTACGCGAGATAGGTGGGGAAGAAGGATAGTGCAACCAGGCTTGCTGTACAGCGGTGTAGAAAGAGGGTTAATATATATCTGTTCGTACCTTTCTATCTTGTTGAAGTCGTTCATGACTCAAACTTGTGTTGTTTATCATATACTCAACAAGATGAAGATGTCGCTCGGAGGCAGCATAGCTGAGAGCATACTTGCCATCCTGTAAAAAACGTATCACAATTCGTAAGATTAAAGCTAGTTGAGGGCAATCTTAGTTGAGGGCAGGCTTGCCATCATATCAAAACACTACCATAAGTAGAAGCAGAAGCATATGCAATCATCTAAGATGGCCACGCTCTCCAGTTTGGACAAGCTGTTCCACAAAAGCGCCACAAAATATTGCGTGAACGTTTTGAAAGGTGAGAACAATGTTTCATTTTGTCCTGTTCATGAGAAAATTTGAAAATAAATCGAATAAATAACGTAGCAGATATCTTTAATACCTATATGAGCGGAAATGTCTCAAGCCGAGTTGTCTATTCTTTTATATATTAGAATTTATCAAACTAAAGCAACTTCTACCGATCTTGAACCATGCAATTTACATTCTGTAAATGGGCCAAGGTGCGTTGCTATTTCTGGAATTTGGCCATAGAAGACAATGTCAGCCAAATGGTGTCTTGCATGTGACAGGACTAGTGTGATGCCTGATCTGCTCTCCGGAATCAAGCGCAGAGCAGAATAAATATTGTCTATTGCCAATGTTTCTACATCAGGGATTTGATCATCTTTTAGCGCTGGCACTTAAATACATACTGTCGCCATGTGATAGGATATTATCAATCGTTTCTACAGGTCACCGATGAATTTGGTAAAGTCACTCGCACAATGTCACACATGTCCACAGACTCATGGAAGAACATCGTCTTCCTTCTGACAAGGCACTTTGATCTCCCTGATGAATACTGCCGCAAGTGAACATGTTCTACATTTAAATTTCCTTGACACTCCTATCAATAACTTCTTCAATGCATACAGATCGACCTCGTGAATGAACTAGAAAAAAACGCACGACTCGGGAAACGCACAAAGTCGATGTAATGTTGTGGGGCGCCCGATCTAACTTAAGGAGCAATCTATTGTTGGACAAACCGAAATCTTGAATTCAGTCCCCAATAGGTCTTCGCTGTCGCTCTGCAGCAAAAACAAGTGGCCATATAAAAAATGTAGCAGTTGAAATTAACTGACTCGGCTTATCAATATTCACCATGATATATTCATTGTCCACTAGGCAATTAGACGTTTATCACGAGTTTGAAGTTAGCCAATCAGTGCGCGCTGCCTTATCTGCTAAAAAGTACATCCCACAAGCCATCACGAGATTAGTGACAGCAGCTGCTGTTTGTTCGTTTTTTTCGAAGAAACGAATTTGGTAAAATAAGATACGAAACAAAACAAATACGACTCAAGCTGATAAATGCGTTCAAAAGAAGAGGGTTCAATGAATTAACTTTTCTCGACGGACGAGTCAAATTTAAAATTGGCGATCATTCGAGACCTTTTTGCGAGCAAGGTCTTCTGGGATAGTTCCACATGTTCAATTCTGTCAGGTGTTTTGCGCAACGGGCGATCGTCTTTGCTGTCATATATTAAAAAGATAATTGTACGTTAGATTGAAGATATGTATTCTATTTTCGTGGCTAGATCCACTTGTCAGATCTTCCTGCAACTCGAATATATCTTTTATCCACTTTTGGTATTCTGATCTGTACACTACAACATTTTCGTTAAAAAATGACACAAGTTTAACGTTTTTTAATAAAAAGACTTAGTGGAGAATAAATTGAATCTTTGAAGTTTCAATCCAACACATGGTATTTCTAACCACGATACAGGAATAGCTTGTGCAGTACTTAAGAGCACGAAGGGCACGAAGTCAGTTAAGAATGATGGAAAGTTTAAAAATGATCAAAATTAACACAAACCTTTAAATATATACCAAGGCAACATTTTATCGGAAATATATTCTCCATGAGAGTATTCAGAACTTCCTAGCAGCTTCGCAAAGTAATTTAGCCAAGCCCTGTTCCTTCTACCCTGTCCCCAACAAAATCCTATATGGAATCCGTCTAACTATCCCATCATTCGTTAACTCTAGCGTGCACAATTAAAATTTGTACAGCTTCCATAGCTATTACTTGGAGCGTAATGATCCGAGGATATATTTCAATATATTTGTTTTGTTTTTAAAACGTTTGTTTGAACTGTAACTAATAACAAAATAAAAATATACTTTACCTTGTTTTCCATCAGAGAGTTTGCACCATACTCGACCAACAGTTTAACAATATTTAAATGTCCTGCATCAGCCGCTAAATGCAACGGAGTATTGTCGTGCTGTTGAGGAGAGAAAATCCATTTAAATTGTACTTGTAGGTCTGCATAATGTGTACTTTGCTAAACTTATGGAAATTCTAAACACTAAACTCTCTAATTTCAAGGGAAAAAGTTATGTTAAACATTTCTGTTCCTCGGGGAGCAATAAAACCATGCTCATGTTAGATAAACTAACACTAAACACTCTAATTTTCTAAAGATAAAAAAGAATAAATGGTCACGGTATGTATTGCCGATTGTGTCATCAACTGATTTAGATAGTCAGGTAATTAATCTTCCTTTTCAATTCTTTGAAAATTAATGAAGTTTAAGTGGCTTGTAATGTTTATTTTCCCTTTGTTCTTTTGTTCCGGCTTCTATAGTCATGACCAGCCATGTTGTTATTGACTAAATGTAGCCGAACGGAATTTATGATGACTTCTATACTTCAGCAGACGAAAAACCTGCATGGGATGGTTAAACTAGGAAAGCATGTCTACATCTCTAGTATCTCAAAGACATATAAATGTAAAATTATAGAGCAACATACGTCGTCGTGTTCGTTGATATCAGATCCTTGGCTAATGAGCAGTGTAACGAGTTCTTTGTGCCCGTTGGCTGCAGCCATGTGAAGAGAGGTGCGTCCCAAAGCATCTTTTACGTGCAACTGTAGGGCGGATTTGCTGATGAGGATGCTGACAGCTTCGGTGTGACCGTTCTCAGCCGCTAGATGTAAGGGAATAGCTCCCTAGCAACAAATAAGGTAATATAAAAAGCAATGACATTTTACTTAAGCCTTTCAGCTCCAGCCAGTTTATCTGCATAAGTCTTCTCCTTACATTATCCATACACTGATAAGATGTTTGATTATAAGGGAATAAAGGAGTTTATCATACACACAAACTTCCATGCAGAGATGAAAAACTGCATTTTCCGTACCTACACAGGAACTATATAGATAAGGTTTAGAAGAATGCAGCAACAGTCATGTTGTTTGTTGTGTTTGGCGTTGAATGGGTTGATGCATATATTATCCCATGCAACAGCGGGTAGCTGTTCATGTTATCAATTGTCATCAATGGTAGCTCCGGCCCATTATATTACTACATTTCTACAATATAAAATACACTGATTTACGTATTTCTAATTACAATGCCGATGTAATAATTATATTTGCTCCATACCATAAGACACTATAAAGGAGCCGATGTCATGCTTTGAAAAAGTGTTTTGTCTTGTGTTTTCGCTGGAACCAACTGTCAAGTTTTACCTATTAAAACTGCTGATAGGGTATGTCTTCCTAAGTTTGTTATGCTGATATTTCCTTTTCACAAAAATATGTAAAACATAAGAAAACAAAACTTAGCCCTCAAGAAAACTAAAGATGGTAAGTATAAGAGCCACTCTCCCGATAAAATGAAAAAAAATTTGCTTTAAATCCCATGATTCTACAACCAAAACAAATCTCTTCAAGTATATGTGTTCTGTTCACATTCAAATCCCGCAATTGGTTCGGTTTTCTCTCTTTTTCTTAGTTAACTAAGTGATTTTCTTAAAACTTGAAACGGCCGAAAGATAAAAAATTTGGAATGTGTAACAACTACCGTTATGTCAACATTCTTCCAGTGCCAGTCCATTGCCGAATGCACTAGATTCACGATCAGGTATAACCGCTTTCGATTTGGGGATCTGATGATTGTAATTCACAAAGTATTCACGAACTAGGTTCTTATGAGTCTCGACGTAACGGAAGACCAAGTTTCCATATTGCCAGCTACTTAAATATTACCATGACCGTTGTTGTAGCATCCACTCGCACGCCGGAATGGTTGAGCAGTACGCGTATTGTGGCAGTGTCTCCTTTCTGAGCGGCAAGATGAAGAGGAGTGTAACCATACTGAGAGAGTAGAAAGCTATGTGTTATTTCATGATGCAGCGAAAAATTCTTGGTTCAAGACAAAATACACGATGTCAACGATAATAAAGGCAATAATCCCCCAGAAATACACACTAACTAGGTATAATTCTAAATAAAAATTTCAAAAAAAAATATTACAAAAGTATTTAAATCTTAAAGCAAGAAAGCAGAACATTTTAATGAAAACAGAAGGTATTAACATTTCAGAAACGGCACTTTGAGAAATAATTACCTTATTATAGGAAATTGGCGATGCACGTTGAAAACGCGAAGAAAATTTACATTACACAAAAATATCGCGAATTTTCCAAAATTAGGTTTACAGACATTTAATACGAACATTTACCTACGTTAAATATGTAAGTTTACATACATTATATAAAGGTGTTTTACAATAAAGCAGTTAAATGAACGTGCGAATAACGTTTTGATGAGAAACTGCATTTACGGTTTCCACTACTAGTTTATATAGAACTTTAAAAAACTCTTGTGCAATGAAACCCTGGAATACCGCATTGCTAAGAAATCAACTTACCCACTTTGTTTTGGGGAACCACCGGTCTAAAACTATAGTTGACACCAGTATATTAAATATTTTAAGTTCATTCTTTTTGTTACAAGTTCACTGTAGATAATGTAGATGTATACGTACTCGTGCATTTGTTATCATTTTTGGTTTTAAAATAAAGATTTTTGTTAACAGGTTAACAGGACTCTGCAAACCAATAGAAGTATATAGATCAAGGAAATATATTTGATCAGCTGATTAACTCACATCAATTTCCTGCTCCTCTCCCTCGGGGTCGGCTGGACACTACAGAAAAGGAATAAAGAGTGCTCAAAATAATGTACCAGTAGTACACTTAGCAACACTGGTGCTGGTGTCTCTGCGGCAAGAAAGAAAGTTCCAACAGGACGAAAAGGCGAGTTAAAGCATTGACCAAACTGAACGGCATTGGCCAAACAACCGCAGATTGCGCAGCCTGCGGCAAATTGCCCCAACTTGATGCAAGACAAATCGAGTTAAAGTACTGGCCAAACTGAACGGCAACCGATGGTTGCGCAGCCTGCGGCAAATTGCCTCAGCTTCACGCAAGACAAATTGAGTTATAGCACTGGCAGAACTGAACAACAATCGCAGACTGCGCACCATGCGGCAAATTGCCTCAACTTCATGCAACACGAATCAAGTTAAAGCACTGGCCAAACTGAACAGCAACGGCAGATTGCGCAATCTGGAACAAACAGCCTCAAATTGACGCACGACAAGGCGAGTTAAAAAACTGACAGAACTGAACAGCAAACGCAGCCTGCGGCAAATTGCCTCAACCTGATACAAGACAAATCGAGTTAAAGCACTAGCCAAACTAAACGGCAACCGAAGATTGCGCAACCTGCGGCAAATTGCCTCAACTTGACGCAAGACAAATCAGGTTAAAGCACTGGCAGAACTGAACAGCAACCGTAGACTGCGCAGCTTGCAGCAAATTGCTTCTACTGAAGGCAAGAAAAGGCGAGTTAAAGCACTGGACAACCACAGACTGTGCAATCTGGAGCAAACTGCCTAAACTTGATACAAGTTAGTTAAGGCTGAAAACCCTTTTGCACTGAAACAGTCAGAACTCTTGAGTGGATTTATTAATGTTTAAGTTTCATTACTACTAGCATTAATACCATTGTCACCTGAAACACAAGTTAGCTGATAAGTTGTTAAAATGAGTTTAACTTTGAAACAGTTTTGGTCGTCGTGTAAGTGCATTATACGAAAATGCATGGTACACCAATTTGCCATTCCATATGTATTTTGTAAATTATTCGTGCCATTGCTGCTAATGCGCTATTCGTTGGCACAAAAGACATTAACCCCGTTTTCCTTTTGGCACGAGCTTAACAGTTGACAATTCTTACTTCAGCTTTTATTTTTATTATATCCAGGTGATCTGATGACGTCATGACAGCGCCGTATCCCAGAGTTCCTTACAGGCTCATTCGAACCAGCGTTTCCCGATTTCAAGATGGCAGCCAAAGTCTGAAGTTGCAAGCTCTCCAGGCTTTTGCGAACATTCAATGAATCTTGATTGATTTGTTTATGCTTTTTGGCTAAATAATGGGTATTATAAGAAGAATTTGGCATCAGTTCAAGAACGTGTGATAAGCAGAATGCTTTAGTTCAAAAAGAAAGGCTTCTGGTTTGTGACAGAATCTTGTAGTGTTCGAGTTCCAGTGTTTGCATTTGGTATGTAACTGTTGTTCAGTATCTCTTTAGTTGACGATTGTTTATTTAA
>JANSTR010035230.1:0-13418 GCA_025434805.1 Antipathozoanthus remengesaui | reverse complement strand
CAGGGCCGAATACCGGAACTTATGGACCTCGATTTAACCAATCAGAGCGCGCGAAATTCATCGGCCATATAATAAAACAGCTTATTAGCTAAGGTAGTCTGAGTCATTCCTCAATCCAATTCCCAGACAGTTCTAAAACCTGAGTAGTTAGAAAGACCGGAGTGCTTTTTTGTAACCATACAGATAAAGGGACGTCATAAATGACTGCAGTGAGTTGAAAATAAGAAAACTAAATTGGAAATAGTTGAAAATAGGAAACGCAACACAACTATTTCCAAACCAAATGAACATTTGATACCATACTATTCACACAAAACAGATGTCAATAGTAGGTTTTCAGCTGATATTTTATATAAAAGCAATTATTCCATTCCCACTTGTTCAGTGGATATAAGAGTGTTATCTAATAACACTGAGCTATAATTCAATGCGCGTTTGTGGAATAATTGTTCTTACAATTTCAACATGTTAAGTATCTCACCTCCTCTGGCCACCGAGCAGAGAAATCTCGTGGTAGAACGCCTTGCCGTAAATCCTTTATGCTTTTTACTCGCTCCATCACGGTTGAGAACGCACAGAACATCTCGAACAAGATAATCCCAAGGCTGTAAATGTCTGCCTACGGGTGTAAAACCAAACGCATTTGCACTGTGCTGTATTTTACAATAACTCATCAATGACGATCCCAAGACTGAAGATGCCAGCCTATGGGTGAAAAACCAAATGTACTTGTTCTGTACAATAACTCATCAATGATGATGACAGGACTGTAGTATCAGCTACCAGCATACAAAGCCGTGGACTTGTGGGTAAAACAATTCTGTTTTTTGTTCTGTACCTTCACTCATTGCACCAGAAATGTTCTCTTCATCATTCACCACCTATATCTACTACGGGAGGTAAAATCCCTTCTCTTTCACTTCATTCTTGTTACAAACTTTGTAAACAAACTTCATTTTGGTCAAACTCAATGGTTATAAATATGAAGGTGATTTCGAAAATTAACGTGCTTCGTACTTCGGAAAAGGCGATCGTCTGAACTCCAGAAAAACAAATAGATACATTAGTTACTAGGAGCTGTTCTCTCTCTAAATGATTTGCGTTTTGCTGGCGTTTAGTAAGTATACAATAAACAAATATTTTCTGCTGCTAAAACTCAATGAAGTAAATAACAAACTCTCAGAGTTAACTCCGTCTTCAAAAACGGTGAAAACTATCGTCTTATTGATTAACCGTTCTCAGATTTATCCGCGCCAATGAAATATTTCCAACAATTAAAACGTCTCGAAGAAATTGTTCCTCTTTCCTGAATCTGCTTGCTGGTTTTTACATTATTATCTCCGCGCAGTTCTCACTCATGCAGTTTGATATATTTATATTCGTATTTAATCATTTTGAAATAGACAAAATGCGTTATTCAGAAGATGTTAGATTAGCCACATATATCTCCTAAAGTACATAGTGCTATCGTTCGACCTCGCATAAGCTCATTATAGCACCAGTCTTTCGCGTTCAGCAATTCGAAAAGTTCTGTTACGCTGCTCCTGTGGGATGCCTAAAAGTTCTCACCTTGTTATCGTACACGTTGTTGTTTCTCAGCTGTTCCGGCGATGCGTACGTACAGGTCCCAACACCAGCTGTTGGCATGTCCTTGGTCGGCGCTACAATACGACACTCGACTTTAGTACTCACGGTAACCTAGGAGATCGGCTTACGCATAATTCAAGATTGATGCACGGAACCATCCCTGAAAGTTTTGGCTGTCAATTTGATATTTGTCAATTCTTTATGAAATAATGGTAGACTTTAAATACACTAAAGATCCGTCATCTTCTCAAACACACTTACAAGGCAGGTTATCAAATGAGATATCACGTAACTACTTCGTTGATAATAATCATTCGCAGATTACGTTTGTAAGAAACAGGGGGAAAAAAATACTTTTTCAAAGACGGAACAAGCAACAAAGTTATAAACATTATTGCTTATACGGCTTATTCCTGTTTTTTTTTTGTCAAAACAAGCGTTGATTTTCAAAATATATATGGTAAATTATGGACCTAAGCCAATCAGCATGCAGATAATTATTTAGGCACCTGAGTTTCAGCCAATAAGAATCTTGCGGAAAATCAATTAAGGTCTTAATAATCAGGGACGCCACAAAATATCTTTGTTCTTAATCAATGAGAAATGACAGTGCATGCAAAAATGGCCAGTGAATTCCTGTACCCTCCACATATTGAAAAACATCGCAAACTAGCTGTTTGTAAAATTCGTGGAAACTGTTCCTACAAAGCCTAACCACCGCACTGTCCATTGCTGAACTAAAACTTGATATATTGTATAGTTTGCCGAATATAGGTGAAAATTTTCAGCTGACTTTTCGAGAGCGTGCTCATCGTTAGAGCAAAACAGGGGGTTATGGGCGTATACTGGGTTTGCTATAATATGTGCATCGAAATTGAAGTCTCACCATTGGTTTGAATTATCAAAATATGATAGGTTTAAAAAAATCGATCAAACTGATTCCATTAAGTGAAAGAGTGTCAAGTTTGAAAATGAAGTTTAATTCTTTGCATTTCCAAGTGTCACTGTTGCCATGGTGTAGAGAAATGCCGCAAACAGTCATATGGTGCTAAATGAATGATGGACTGGAAGGTTGAAGTGTCTTGTTACTGGTTTGTGAGATCTTTGTTGTTGTTTTTGACATCCGATAAATGTTTACAAAATGGATGTCCCAGTCTTCGCTTGGTTTCTCCGATATAGAGTTTGCTGCAAACTTGCAAAGACCCCTAGTACTTAATGCAGTAAATGACATCAGAGGAAGTCCAGTCAATGTGATGACTGACAGTGAAACTTCCAATAGTTCCTGAAAAGAATTGGGTAGTAGCCTGTCTTAAATGAATGAATCGACAAGTGTTGCAGCGCTTGTGAGAACATTTGAAAGTACCTGGTTTGAGATCTGTAAGTAGTGCTTCTCTAACAAATGAGTTGAGTAGAGCCTGGCTGCGGTTAAACGAAGTCAGAGGTGGTTTCGTTATAGGAGCAGTTTCTTGCTCAGTTTATATATAGTCGAAATTCCTGAGAATAATAGATTTTAATACAAGGTTGCTCATAAGTAAGACATTGTGAATGGAAGCTTCAAAACCAGAGGCTTTTAACGCTGTTTCTCTGCTGATGTTTTCTGCTCGATAAAGTGCACTAATCGTAATAGAATCTGAATAACCACAATCTCTAAAAAACTGTTGCATTTCGGCCGACTTTCCAGAGTTTACTAATCAGACTGGATCTGTTTTGCTCTAGTCATTTTCAACGTCTATTACTTACAATTACAAGTTTCTCTGACCTACCAGTGGGAAAGAGTGGTGTTAGCGGCTCTATTAGGCTAGCCAATGGGCTGCTCTCCCCAGGACTCATGACCACTTCCTTCCGCGCCAAGCCAAAATCTCCGATCTTGACCTGAAGAGGTGCAACTTTTTCCAACTCGCCGTTGCGGGAACCATTGCTCTGGAGAAAGATGTTTCTTGGCTAACAGCCAAATATAACTGTTAACATGAATGCTGTTCACGTGTGTTGTGTAATTGATAAAAGGATAGTGCTCGGCATCCCATTATATGTACGGAAAATGCAACTGCTGAGCACTCAATACCATTACAGCATGATTTATCGACACAACTACGACTAATCGGACGAAAGGATATATTGATTTTTCAAGATTTCTCGATCCTTCAAAATAGAAACAAAGTTTGCTGCACTATCTTGAATTACTTGTATCCGATGAGCGAAACACTCTGGATGGTATTCAGGCTACATGTAAATATATGTAATTAGCAACATCAAGACATGTTTAGGGGTGAGATAGCTGATTCGAGCAAGACTGTCTAATCAATTCATTTATTAATTACATAGCAGGCAATTTGAATAATCGAGAGTCGATGCAAGTTAGGCACGAATGTTTAGCCCTTTAGTATCTATTTCTTTGGCATGCGTCAGTTTCGATCGTTTTCTAGTCGCCATTTTATTATGTTCTGACTTTAGATACAAATTTTTCCATAAAAATTTTAATACTTTCCTTACATATACTATTAACTAAAGTATGTTCAGTAAGTTCAGTGACAGTAACTGTGCTCTACATTTGCTTGCCATATAGGCAACTTAATACAGAATGCATGCATCTTAGGTACTGTATGCAGAATGACTTGCATTTTCGGTATGCAGAATCACATGCAAATTACGTAATCAGACTGAAATTTATCCATTTCAAGTATGGAAATGACATGCATTCTAGGTAAGCTGAATGGCATGCATTTCAGGAATGAAAAATAACATGTATTCAGTTATGCAGAATGACATGCATTTTACGTAATATGCATTTCAGGAATGCAGAATGACATGCACTTTAGGTATGCAGAATGAAAAGCATTTTAGGTATTTGATAGTTGCTGATTTGCCTGTTATTTCAGAAATATCGTTGCTGTCTAGAGTTTTCATTTAAAGTCTATATACCTTAAGATCTCTGTGCATCAGGCCCTGGGAGTGGATGTACTGAACTCCATCAACGATTTGCCGGAAAATCTCCAGATTTCTACACTTATTGACACCTTCTCCTGCAAATAAAATGAATCATTTATTCAGCTGTACAGTAGAGTCTGTGCATGTCACAGCACACTGTACTCGGAATTCCTGGAAATAGGAAATAATTCTCCGTAGAAATGGGTGAAGTTACAGTACTGTCTGGTTTGAATTTTTAATGTCCTTTTCTTGACAAAGTTGGGGTGCATGTTCGTGCACTATAACGGAGGGAATGTAATGTGATCATTACAGTATATCTGGTGCACAGTGCTCTACAAATGAGCAAACACGCCGAAGCCAGTCTGCGGTGCAGACTCTCGGTCCCAATCTAGGTTCTTCATTAGTTATGCTAGGCTGAATTTGAACGCAGCAACCAGTCGGTTATAATACCCTAAGTAAACAGTTTAAAAAAGTATAGACTGCTTCGGCGGGTAGGTAAAACGTATAAGAAAATCAACCAAGGGTTGACGACAGCAATTTTACACGCTGTACAGTTGGAAGAAAGAAAGCTCTTCGTTGGGGCATCTGATGATGCTTACGCTTAAAACGTCAGCTTTCTGCCAACCGTACAGCGCGGAAAATATTTACGTCAACACTTGGTTGCTTTTATTGTACGGTTATGACACAATTTGAATCGGCCATACATAGTTTAGCACATTGAGTTAATCATATATACCTGCAAAGGTGAACATATTCTCGCAGTGGTAAACGTACAGGGAGGGGGGTTATTTCGACCCCCACCCCCATACGTTTTTGAGCCCAAAAAATTAGTGTTTAAAGTTATTGCCACGAAACTTTTAGTAACTGTAGCCAAATTAATGAAAAGGTTTTTGACGTTAATTAAGTAACGTCATCACGCATAAATTATGAGAAAATAATGCAAATTAGGTCTATATTTCGGAAAATACACATTTTGCAGAAAAACGCATTTAAACTAAACTTTTTCTCTTTTTTATTGTCTATTTTTTGACTGTAAGCTAACAAAACTTGTTTTTGCATTTCTTGTAAAATATGTGATAAACGAAAAATTAGCAATAAATTTAAATTTTGCAAATCCAAGATGGCGGGCCGAGTGGCGAAACTGACGTCAACGTTTTTGCTCGCCAACTTTCATTCATACTGGCATGTTCACTGTTGAGTGAAACTCACTTTTCTTCAGTGATTGTGCTATTTTGAATTCTGTGACCCGCCAGCAGTCAAACAAAGCTACAATCTATAACTGTTACTGTAATTAATGGCTCGGTATAATTTGTTTACCTTTTTGGGTTATGCTTTCATTCCTCTTTATCAGCCAGCTTCGCAGTGTTGTCGTACACAGTTGCATTTGGATAAACAACACAATGCCTAGTTTCTATAATCAGAACGCAAGTGGAACACACATTTCAGATTTTCGACTAAAAACTGGGTTTTAGACGATGAGAGTACAGCACACGAGAGTATATGTATTGAGAGAAGATGAGAAGGCATGACAGTCCATTTAGTGCAACGGAAATATATGGTTTGAGAGTCCTTGGCAGTGCATGGGAGCCAATGAAACTGAACATGTGCTGGAGTCAATGACAGTGCATATAGTCGACGAGAGTACATGAGAGTCGATGAGTACATAATTTTGTATGAGAGCCGATTAAATAGCATGAGTCAATGGGAACACGTGCTGGAGTTGATAGCAGTGTGTTGGCGTCAATGGGAGTGCATGAGAGTCAATGAGAGTACATTGTAGTGGATCACAGTACTTATAATTATGAGATTCAATGAGAGTACATTGGAGTTGATCACAAATTTGCATGAGGGTCAATGAGAGTAGATTGTAGTCGATCACAGGGCACGAGGATCAATGAGAGTAGATTGTAGTCGATCACAGGGCATGAGGGTCAATGCGTGTGTTTGACTGGCCGTCATGAAGAGAGTACATGGCACAAATAGGCGATGGTGAACAAAACAAAGTTTTGTACTGTATATAAAAAGAAATGTGAAACAACAACATATTGATGCACACAACATTGCATACTTTAACTCAACAGAACTTATTATTGTCTCTGCGGACACTTAACAACTTGTCAGTCAAGAAATCAGGATACTTACTTTAAATCTGGCGACGGAAAAGTCCAAGGGAGTATGATCAACATCTAAACTCTCATCACCTATTTGACTTCCCTTCTGAGAGAGTGCACTAAGGCTGGTACTCGAAACCGAGCGAGACAAGCGTCGAGTGGAGGACTGGTACGGGGCACAACTGTTGCGACTAACACTGATACTGCTTTTTAGGTTAGTAGTGGAGGGGAGCTTGCGAACACGTCCATCTGTTGCTGAACAAAGCAAAATGGTTCATGAATCTCGCATTAGCACTCACTGGTAGTTAAAAGTTCAAGGACTTGCATGCAGGCTAATACCAGCGGATATGTATGTACACAGGAAGCCCAATTCTCGCAGCTTGGACTGCCTGTGGTACGAACAATGAGTTACGCTGATTTACGTGAAATCTCCAACCATGGCATGGCTGACCTTCATGGATAAAATTATTAGAAAGTTAAGCCCTATTTCAAAATTATTGCTTTGAACATTAAGTAAACATATGAAACGAATATTGATATATTTAGAGAATAGAGTTCTTTCCCTTAAATTTCAACACAACATTTGTAGGTTTACTAATCTGCCTCAGACACCAATCCGAGCCAACGACCAGTTGAAATATTAGTTAATTTTTAATTAACCTCCAATATCCAACCAATTATAAGCCCACGTCACACAGTAGCTTGAAACAAAACATTCCTGAATGATGCAGTATCTCATATCTTATACAAACTTTATGCACAAACTCTAGATATTTCCGTGAGCTTCAGCATTATTTCTAAACCTATAGTTTCAAGTTTGAGTTCATTACATGTAAATACTTCATAATCAATCGGAGTCCTTTCTCTTGAAGCACTTAACGAGCTCAGCAACCACCTTTCTTGGTAGTTCAGAATAAGCACTGTAGTTGTTCGTCTGCCACTGCCGACGAAGACCAAGGGCATCGTGTGGACAGTTAGGGGCGGTGTTTATGGATCATGTGACTGATTAGGCCGATATGGGCACGAAAAGTCCTGTTATAATCTAAACATAGGTGGTGAAGGCGAGGAAACCGCTTTGGATTTATGCAGCTCATGTTTCTGTTGTGCCTCGGCAACTCTGTTTTGTTCGAAGAGGACTGTAGTTACAAGTTGACATGTACACGCTACATGTACATATACTGGGTAAAACTTTAACCACACTAACCCGAACTTCTACGAGTTCTCTGGTCGGAGACACTTGCCAAGTTGAAGTTCCCTTGAAGACTTGTGGAATCCAAGCCGTCGTTACTGCCAGCTGCAAACACAATTCCACCAGAGGTTGAAGGCTCGCCTGCATCAAACACCACACTGTCACTGTGGCTGTTGTCACTGATTCTAAGAATGAAATAATAATCGAATTACCATTAATTGTAATCTGTTTAATTGCCAGGCGAGTCTTCAGCCATTTTGAAAATATATGTACATTTAAATAAAACACATTTTAAAGGGGATATACTGGTTGAATTCAAGGAAAAAGAGAATCTGAAGGTATGATGTCATCTCCAGTAAAACGGGGTGATAACTTGGACACTTAAACGATAAAAGACAATGAAGCCAGTTGAGTTAGCTGAACACCAAAAGCATACATTAATACTGCTGTGACTTGTGAATGACACGAAAAATATTTTGGCTGCCAACTTCCCCCCCCCCCAAAAAAAAAGGGGGGAGGGGGTTCCAAAAATCCTTTTATCTATATGGTAAAACTGATTGTGCCTTTCAAAAAAGGGTGTTTTTCCAATGATTAGATTAGCTTACAAACGCTTTAGTTACTACTTCTAAATGTTTGTCTGATCATAACATTTCAAATTACCAACTTGTATTGATTTCAGTTCTTGACAATTAGGAAGTATGATGAATTCTGGAAACTGTCAGAAAGTTCAATTCATGCTGTAATTCAAGCATGTATCATCCCATATATGTAAATCACATTAGAAGAACAACTTTATAGATCTCGTATAGTTTAAAGGCTCTAAGTAAATAGTTTTAAAAAAACTATAGACTGCGTCGGCGGGTAAGTAAAACGTATAATAAATTCCGCGTCGTAAAACCTGACGTTTAGTCGAGCGCAAGCCCTTCGTCAGAGAATCTGCATCTTCGTCGGAGATGCTGATGAAGGGCTGGCGCTCGAAACGTCATTTTTCTTCCAACTTTACGGCGTGAAAAATTGTTTTCGTCAACCCTCGGTTGATTTTCGTATAGTTATAATTCTGATGACGTCACGTGCAAACCCACGAAACATCTTAAAAGAATGATAAAATTCGAGACTCGCCGAGACACGAGACCTTTCATTAGCCGAGACCGAGAATCTAGATAGCTATTTCATGAAATTCAAGATCGACACTTTGTTCCAGAAAAAAAACGAGACCAATGCTCAAATCTGCAAACAATCGACCGTGTAGCGTGGCTGTCAAGATTTTAAACTGTTTTAAGAAAGTATTTTAGTCGCTCTTCAGCTCTCTTAGGGCAACCTAACCGGCCAACTGATATGTATAATAACTAAAGAGTAACGTTTCCAGTAACCGGCTCCACATTCCCACAATGATGACTTGTGGTATTTAATATATACCTCAAAACCTTGCAGCAAAAACTCCGATATAGAAAAAGCACCAGGAAAAAACGAGACTTTGAGAATCACTGTAAAACATTTCGAGAATCCAAGACTAAACCAATATTTCGTGAGACTATAAATATTTTACGCGCTATTCGCCATCCCTCGCCAGTTACCACAAACAAGTTCAATGTTTTGCTATATTTACACTACTTACCGATACTTGTTGGCGCCATTCATGTCCAGAAGATTTGCAGGATGTGTAGAAACTCCTTGAAGTTAAACAAGACATTTAATCGTATTGGAAGAAATATGTTACATAGCATGTAAATACTTTTTTTGCAGTATTACTTTAAATACTATCAGTTTTATAAAAAAATTATAAAAATTCAAATACAATCCATAATTATAACGTTTATTAATCCTGAATATTAAATTTCCCATTCGATTTTCATCCCCGTTTACACTGAGAATCCAAGTCTGGATCGCAACAGATCTACAGTAAACTGCCATCTTTCAGTGACTGCTGACACACCATCTGCAATTGCGCAGGCTTCAATAGTCCTTACTGTTTAAAGGCCTGGCAGAGCACTCTGATGCAACAGGCTACAATAATCCTTACTGTGTAAAGGGGTAGCAGAGCACTCTGATGCAACATATTCCAGCCAAGCTGCATGGTACCCAACCACGTTTGCATGACCTAGATGGGCCAGGACCTTTACCTCTCGCAAAACCTGAAACAAACAATACCTACTAGGTAAAGCATTGATCGCACATCAGTCAGAATGAATATAATTACTCAAATTTTATTGGTCATAACAACTCGAACTTCAAATAGCTGTACTCAGTTCAAATTACAATGTAAATAAAAGTTGATGAGTTAGATTTGTCAGGAAAAAATGAAAAAGTTAAATCCTTACCAAAAAACATTCCTTAGACTTTAACAGCTCACTTTAGACCACTAGAGTATTTGCAGTCGGGTTGAATACTTGACACGTTTAATCCATGCCCAACTATGACACTTGTAGTCTTCATAAAACTAGCAAACAAATCAGGATTACCTATCTACCAGGCAGGAGAACAGTCACCACTTGATAAAAGTCCAAGAAAATTTTAACTCCTTAATCATGTAACAGTGTTATTACATGTACCACAGGCTACCCTAGCTTGTGATGCGACTTTATGATTGTTTCTTTAAAGTTGCTTGTACGACCGACGCTACGTACGTGGTCTTAGCTAATACGTAATGGACAATTCATTTTTTAAGAGAATGTATGGGGAATTCATCGATTCTGTAATAGTGGTAGTAAATCGTTATATATATATTTGTTGAAATAAACTCAACCTACCTCAAATGTGTGATTTTCTTGTCTCTTGTGCCAATTCCTACGCCGTTCTGTGACCATTTTGTTGAGATATGGGAAAAGTAGTTGCAGGGAGCAGGTAGGTTGAGTTTATTTCAGCAAATATCATTTACTACTACTATTAGAGGATCAACGAATTCCCCATACATTCTCTTATAAAATGAATTGTCTATTACGTATTAGCTAAGACCACGTACGTAGCGTCGGTTGTACAAACAACTTTAAAGAAACAATCATAAAGTCGCATCACAAACTTGGGTAGCCTGTGGTGCAAGTTAACTTCCGATAACAGCCTCGGTTTGAAGCGGCTATGTGCTTTGTCCCCAGACTCCCCTAAAAACTGTGGGCTCGTACCAGCATTTGGGGGTCTATGAACATGTTACTTTATGCCTTCTGGCGTAGCAGTCTGTAACTGGATAGCGAGTAGTCCAAGCTCAAAATGGAACAGCTAGAGATAATTTAGAACAACTGGACATTAAGTGGAATAGCATAAATTGAAATAAAACAGCTCAACGTCAAATGGAACTGCTGATGGTCCTTATTCCTAATTACTGGTGATTGTGCAAGATGTTAACTACATTGCAAAGTTCATCACATGCATGACATTGACCATTGTCATTAACTGATTAAAGTAGATCAAATTTACCCGAAAACTTCATTTGTAATTGTTGTGTTGCGAGCACAATCTGCAGTGCTGTCGAGACAGAATACACAGACAACTAAGAACAAGATAAAAATTTCGTTTAGCCAAAATTTTCGACAAAATTTAATTTATTACTTTATACTTAAAGCGAAGAATGACAGCAGCACAGAGTGATTATCAAGGGGACGACGTTGCGATGCGGTCGGGTTGCTTGCATTGCTAAGCGGAACGTTTCTGTGTATTCATTTCGAATATTTGAGGCAACAATGGAACACAACTAACGATAGCAGAAATCTCTTTTTCCTTCTTTAAAAGTTTAGACATAACAGTTCTTCAAGACCGTCTGGCAAATGTCTTTCGGAATCTTCAATGTTGATAATGATTAATGCTGAACTTGTACGAAGCTTATGCATAATAGCATACTCATCGTGTAATTCGTATAATAATAATGGAAGAAAGGTACTCCAACTCCAAAGAAATATCCTAATATTCAATAGAAGTAAAACTATTCAACCCACCGTCTGTTCTGTTGTCATGCTTCTTTGATTCCCACACAACAGCCTGCAAATATGTCCAATTTTTGCTGTTTCCATCTTCATTCATTTTTAAATATCCCTCCCAAAGCTGCAAAGCCAGACCCAGTAATGCATGGCCGCGCCTGACCGTGCTAGTCCCAATTTCGAATAGTGTCCCATCCATCCATCCATCCGCCCGTCCGCGTCCGTCCACCCATTGTTCCGTCTATCCGTAGATTTATAGTTATTCCCGATTGCTACCTTTTTTCAAAATGTGAAGGGTAACTTGGTGATGAATGCTGATTTTTTTTTAAAAAATTTGTATGGCGAGATTTATTGCAAAAGGTAGCAAAAAGGATAACTCGTCGAAAAAAATGTATAAAATCTAAAATACGTGTAATTGAGCGGATATCAGCATTTTGCCCTCCTATTTCCAGACAAATTTATAATAGTAATAATATTTTATTCAAAACATGATTTGCAATAAAACGGAACGTAAGTAAACGAACTACGTGGCAACTGGTTTCCAGGTATTAAAAATTCGGGTTGACTTGTTAAAAGTTCAAGAATTCTTTTTGTTTTCAGTCAAGCAATCAAAACAACACTTCTTAACATTTGAACAGGACTTCTCAGCTTGACCGTCGATTCGACTCACAACCAATGGTAAGTTTCGTGGTTGACTCGATGCCGAGTTACAATTCTGAACAGAATTTCTCAGCTCAGCTTCGACTTAATGAATGCTATGCCTAATTCGTTCAGCCCATGGAATTCTAGAGTTGACCTATAATGATATATAAAATAGGACTTCGGCGTTGGCGAAGTGAGTGCAATTCGGCCGTGTAAATCCCAGTGTGAAATCATCACAGCAAAATGAATAATTTACCTTTTATTCAGCTTGTTATGTTTCACATTCTGACTATTTTAATATCGGGTTGTAATTATCTTCACTGTATTAACATTAAATATCAAAAAAAGAATTTTGTGTAGCAGTACCTTACTTTTACAAGACATCAAGACAAGATTTCTTCCTAACGCTTTACAATCCATAGCTTATCCACTGACCAAACAGGAACAGGGAATTAGGCAGCGTTCATTCTTTATGAAAGGGGGTGGGTGAAAATGTGTAAATTTCTATAATTTTGGGTCCCACCCCCATACAAAAGAAAAAAATTTGGCGTCCCCCCAGAAAAAAATAACCAATCGAAAAGTTGCAAGGCTTGCTCACTGTAATGCACATCAGTGATTAAATTGCTTTAATTAACCATTAAAAAATGTCTTTGATAGTATTGCATCCTTTTCAATGACCAAAATGTTGACCCCCCTCAAATCACGCATCCTTCCTCTCATAGATAATAAACGCTTCCTTAGACTGAAGATGCAGTTTCTGTAGCACTATCTACTAGTCCTCTAAACTGTACCTCATATCTTATTACTTCTAGTTACTGTTGTGTTGTTTAGAAACAGAAATATGGCGACCATGATATTAGGCAAAACGATCTATTGTTACTCAGTAGACGCAGTGATATATGCGTGAAAATAGTGGCCGGAGGGAGCCTTTTCACGTTACTGCATTTAAAGATAATAAATCATGATCAGTTATTAAATGAACAATTCAATAGTTACAGTGGTTCACTCAAAACACCATGTGACACATAGCTTACAAACTTGCTTTTACAAGTGTCATCA
>JANSTR010035119.1:0-11825 GCA_025434805.1 Antipathozoanthus remengesaui | reverse complement strand
TATTTAAACCTATCCAGGTAAATAAGATATAAATAGATAAGGTATTTAAACCTATCCAGGTAAATAAGATATAAATAGATAAGGTATTTAAACCTATCCAGGTAAATAAGATATAAATACATAAGGTATTTAAACCTATCCAGGGGGAATAAAGTGCCCGCGGCTTGTAACCCTGCAACAATAAAAGATTCTGAAACTAAATTTTGAGGAAAAATATGATATCATGAAATAATAAATTTTAGGTATTTTAATTGGTTTAATATGGCATTTTTGACGTAATAAGTTCAGAATTAATAATTTGATTTTTGGACGAGCAACGTTTTTAAACATAAAATATTTATAGAAATGTTTTCAAATGAATAAAACAGTCCATAAACTTTTTAAATGTTCTATCAATTGTTGTGGGGGCTTGGATTTTATTAATTCTGTGTGTTCATTAATTTTCCTATGTGTAACAGCTCAATACACGAACAGTTGCCTTCAAATATGAATTACGAATTATAGATAATGAACATTCTTGTGAATAAATACAACATAATAAGATACAGGTATAATGAATTCAGCAGTCACGTGATGATGTACGTCATTGCATAGCATTTCTGACATTTTTGACTTTCAACAAGAGTATTGCGCAACACATATTACGTCAGCAAATCTATAAGCGTTAAATTCTTTCTCCAACATAGATTAAGGGATTTGGTTTTTTGGCTAAAACGGTTGTTTTTGGTTCCTGGTTGTGAAAATATATGAGAAAGGTATGAAAAAGCCAATTTGAAATAATACCTCTAAAATTAGGTTGCCGTAGCAACAGAGGACACCCTGATCACAAATTTTAATATATTCTTGTTTTCCAATAAATTTGAGGAAAAGTCACGTTTGATGGCAATCTGAGAAATAATAGGAGAATGGCGACCCTTGGAAATCAAAGCGGTCATTTTGTGCCCCCCTCCGGCCCGGATCGGGTTGATGATCAATTATATTAAAAAGTAAGGATTGAAGAAGGGGCTTTTCAAAAATTTGGGAGAAAAAATTATAGTTATCCAAATCTTGATTTTGTGTTGACGTAATCTAAATTGCGTTCACTTGAGAATTGTGATGATCCAGAAAAATCTTTCATATGGATTTGAGGGGGGAGGAGAGAGGAGGGGGGAGGGAGTGAAGTTCCACCCTAATACTAGTGCAGTTCTGGCCCCGTTTTCTCTTTGCTGCGCTATTGGGGGCTGGGTACTACTTGGTAAAAAGTGGATCCAGCATTAATTATTCGACTTGTTTTAGTAAACCTGTAGCTTGTTCTGTTTGAAATATTCGGCTTGTTTAAAATACCATCGACTCAAACTTTTTTTATGAATTTGTTTTGTTAATTCTGAAATTAGACCAAATTTTATTCGTTTTTTTTTACAATATTACTGTCAACTCATTTCCAAATTATGATTAAACCTGTTTACAATATCTTCAGCTCGCTCTATTTTAATTCAGAAATTGTTTTTGTTTTGTCAACTCTGAACTATATTAATAAAATGCAACATTGACATCGATGAATGACCACGAAATTGCTCTTATGTTCAAATATTTTTTTCATTCGGTCAATGAATAATTATTCTTCGAAGTACAGGTAATTAGTTGACAATTAGTCTGCGATTATATCTTTCTGGCCACCGACAATGAGGAGAATAATTTCATTAGCTTATACCAAACCAGTGAATACAAAAGCTGAAAATATCGAACTCTAGTTTCTTTGGGAAAATGGTGCAAATCACAATCAGTATTGGCGCCAACGAAGCTGGAGAGAAACACATAACAAAAGAGGTCAGGTGACTTCAGTGTTCAAGTTCAAACTAATGACATAGTATATGTTGTCAAAGTACTGCAAACAATATATTTTATGTCGGCTGTCAATAATGAATCCATATAAAGAGTCCAAAGAAGGGGACAGAAAGTTGAGTGCTGATTTCAATTGTTGAGAACTTTGGTGAAATTCAAGCAATGGTAATAAAACTCGGTGACTTTTCCTGAAATTTTTTGTAAATTATATTTTTGGCAAAAAAATTATTTAGGGCATGTTTTTTTACATGGTAAAGGATTTGTTTAAGGTACTTTTTGCAGTTTTTTTCTTCATACATATCTTTGCTGTATATTTAATATTTTCGCTTTATACGTGCCTATTATCAATCAAGGGGATATCACACTGGTATAATTAATTTCGCATAATTTTGTGATGCCATGTTTATTACGCAATAATTTCAGTTCCTGACAGATCAGATATTTTGTATATATGGCTAATTTTAAAACAGGAAAACAGACATAACTTCGTGAATGTTCTAATTCATCATTTTATTCTAATTTGAAACTGCTAACGTGTTTTTTGTTCAGTTTTCTCAGCAGAAATATGTCATTCACAGAAAACTGCTACCCACCCCCCCATTTTTACCTTTTTTGTTGACGAGAGATGAACCCTAGAAGTGCATATTTAGCAATTTGTAACAAATGTTCTATCATTGCACATATGTTTTCAATAGAAATTACTAGTTGCTAATTATACTTGTAAAGAAAATAATATATTGGCCAAACAAACAATTCTCAGATTTGTGACGTCATTATGACATAATATGCAAATTAAAGCACATCAATCTAATTAACTTGTGATTCTTTATTAGTGTGCCAAATTGTGTTTCAATCTGTTAAGTAGTGGATATATTTCCAGAGCCAATGGAATTTTTTTATGGTAATTTAGGATAGACAGTAACAGGAAAACTGGGAAATCGGTGTTGGTGTAAGTGGCCGTGTTAATGAAACTTGCCAGCTCGTCGTGTTTCGTACAACTATCCGAACTGAACTGCTTGACTACCTCTTAAATTGGCAGGACTTCTTTCAGACTGTTGGAGTAACGTTACCGCCTCTGTTAAGAATTTTCAAAGTATATCCAGGGTTTGATTGACGTCGTGAAACGAACTGTCATCGGAAATTGTAATTTATCCCACCACGAAAACAGTTCCACCAAATTTTTCTTCATTCTATGTTTTGTTTTTATTGTTGGAAGTCGCGCGCCATTTCACTTATTTGAAAAATTAAAGTTTTGCTCAAAGAAAGAACTCAAGACAGCCTTGTTCTGTTTGTCATCTGATCAAAAACAAACGCAAAGTTCTAAAAGCTGCCGACGGCTTCTTTACCGACATCAACCGCGACAACTAATTCAAAGCTTAATTTGAAGGTCACGATGTCCTTGAAGACGTGAAAGCGCTCAAGAAAATGCTTTTCCATTCTTCCACTGTTACAACATCAGCTTAAATCATCAACAAGAGCAATACCACGACGTTTAGTTCAGCGATCGCAGTCATGTCATATCCGAGAGAAATCGTTCGACGGAATGATCGGGGCCAAATCCCATCCTGGAATCTTCAAAAGATCTTTGGCAAAGAAACTGGCTGATTCTGGACTCAGTTACAAAGACCTTGAACAGTTGTGCCGAGCAAGGCCTTCTTGCCATTCTGGTAAATGCGCCATCAACTTCAAGTTCATCAGCCCGTCGTTCTCGTGGAACATCAGATGTAGTTGCATTAAAAGGGCACAGTCACGATATGCGCATGCGTGGAATTTGAGATGATATCTGACAACATCTTTGTTTGTCTTCCAGTCAAATCGTTGTATTTCAGAGCGCGCTGCACTAATAAATGACACGAGATCGATCGAGACGTCAAATGATTTCGTTGCTTCCTCATAATTGCAACATCAAATATTATTCGTGCAAATCAACTATCTATTTTCTGCCCACCTACGACTCGAATCTGCTTTGTCGTTGATGAGGGAGTATTATTGTCTGCTGTGAGTTGTAATGTCAATAAGCGAGTAAGTCGATACTTGTTTCCATCGTTCACCTCAAACTCGCCTGGTTGCGATCTTGTTTTGCATGTTGTTATAGCACTAGAATTTTGTCTACATTCCTATGTGGCTAGTGTTTATATTCAGAATCCAGGGTGCCAAAGCAAAGGAAATTTTGGAACGAAAAATAGGCGCGTGAGTAAAGGATGTCCTTGCAAGACGGCAGGCTGAAAGTGCGAGGGCAGCATTTGCAACGTTTCAAGGTGCTCAAACAAGGCATATTTTCATTATATTATATAATGTGCAGGACTTTCTTTTACTTTCGTCTGAGATTTTACAAATATTATTTCTTGTTGTTAAATGCGGTACGTAAGCAAGGTCGACCTATGTTGATGAACTAGTCGCTATCACGTACCTGGACTGGCACTCGTCCGCTCAATTCTTCATTTATTATTCAAATCTGCGAAGTCTGTGTCGCTATTAAAAATAGCATACGTTTTAAAAAGCTTCCAAATATCGTGTACTCTTTTGGATGGTCATATCCGTTTTCTCTATAACCTCCAAACCAGCTTACTGCGTTTGCTATTGTCTGCAGTTTGATTTGAATACAGTCTGCCGATAGAACCGGGCTCTGCCATGGCCGTCGCCAACCTTTTAGCGAAGGAAAGCTTCACGATCAGAAAGAGATTTATTGCTTAAAAGTGATCACCTCCATGAAATATTCCAAAGAAAAGGAAGAATAAAGTTTAAACTTCAATTTGGTTGCTTACAAAACTGTAGATGGAGTAAAGGCATCCAAGATCGCAAGTAATTCTTTTTCGATTGTTCCAATGTTCACTCAAAATATCAATACACAATTCTTTCGGGCCGGAAAAAAAGTCATAAAGTTGAAATTTGTTAAGTCGAAAAGTTGTGAGCTGTTTCTTTTGTAAACATATAGGAATTGCCTAAAATCTGGTCATCAGAAAAGATTAATTTTTTGTATAATTTCAGTCGATATCACTAAAATAATTTCGGTCCAGACCCTAAAATCAAATTTAAAACTGATAGAGGAGATCGGCAATGTGACCAAGAATTTAGTAAACCATACTTTTGTAAATGAATACACAACTGTCTGTCACAATCGTGTGAAAATCCAGGTCATAAAAACGCCATGGTCTACTTTACATGTGGGCAATTTGAAACAAAAATCTAATGAGCAGCTCTTTTGAAAAATAGAAATAAGTGATTTTTTGGTTGCATTTGATCTGATACGTTGCCATGGAAACATATTGAACGACAACGAAACCTACACTAATTGACTTTGAGGTTAATGTATTTCATAATCAGTTGTGCCAAATTTGCGCTTATCAGCTTTTGGCACTGAGAAGTAAAGCTGTGTTGAAGTACAGATACTCAAACAAGTCATATCTGTGTTCGGTCACCTTAAATTTTATTGTTCTTTGCGTTCTTGCGCGCCAACAGCGCTGGAGAAAAACACAAGACAAAAGAAGTTAGGCGACTTCACTGTTCATTTAATAAAACGAAAGACACACAGTACATGTTGTCAAGAACAATTTTTTTATGTCGGCTTTCAATGAAGGGTCCAAAGAAGCGTAACTCAGTTACAGACCGCTTTTGCTGCCGGGTGTAAATTGAAATTACAGTTTTAAAACGTGTAACCCAGAATTAAACCATGTGCAAGCAGTTGGCCATCCTGGATAGAAAAAAGATATGTTTACAAAACCCAGAAGAATTTTCTTATGGAATTTGAGAATTGGCAGTAACAGGAAGAGAATGAGGAAACAGTATGGCAGTTCAGAAGTCTGGGGAATTCGGAATTGGTTTTAACGGCCGTGTTAACAAAATTGGCCTGCTCGTGCAGCATATTTAATACAACTGTTCTAACTGAAGTGCCACTACTTTTAGCTTTTGGACTGTTGGAGCAGTGTCGCCACTTCTGCATGTTCAGAGTTCTTAATAATCATAAATAGAGAATATTACACGATGGCGCCAATTTATAATTTTCTATTTAAAATATAGACACATCCACAAAGATCACCGATATCCTCAATAATGAAAATATAAAAAATATGTTACTCAGGTCCCGGATGTATTTCGTATGAAAAATACGAGTGGCGTATTTCCCAGTAAATTAGTAGAGTTTCATCATGTTCATTTGGTCATGGTTCTGACTGTACCGATATATTAGAAAATGTTTTGTTGTGCAGTGGATTTTTACATGGCAATTACAGAACTATTAAAGTGAGTTTTCTGTTATAGAAACTTCCGTCTCACTTTGTAGCAGACAGATAAACTTTTGGAAATATTTTTCATTTCTTCTACTTGTATTTCTTTAATTTGTGAGGTGAGTTCATTTTATTGTTGGAACCATTCTGCGAGAGCATATTATTTTCAATTAGATTTTGGAAGACACACATTACTCACGTTATAAACGCAAGTTTATTTTGCTACGTTATTTGAGCAAATTGTAAACGAAATAATTTATTCTACCATTAAAAACAGTTCTACCAAGTTTTATTGTCTTTTTGTATTTTTTCTGATTGTTGGAAATCGCCATTGCTTTGTTTTTTGAAAAAAAAACTGGGTTTCGCCTTAAGTGACGCCAATTAGTGCTCACTCATGCGAGCTGGGAATAGCGATGGATATTCGGAGCAAGAGCAGCCATTCTGAGCGTGCGGAAAGCACTATTCGCTGGTTTGGTATATGCGAATGCAGAGTGTTCCGTAAAATGATAATTCTGCAATAAAAACTCCTGGCAGAAAATATACAAACAACGACGGTCACTACACCACAGTCTTGTTTGGGAAAATGATGACACTGGCAGAGGTAAATATTTCTCAATGTCAGTAAAAAGTCATAAACCGGATTTTCCAATTGTTTCCCGCGCATGCGCATGGAATTAGTGCTGGACCTATTTTATCCTGCGTGGTGCTCAGTTCCACAGATCGCAGCGAAGAGCAAAATGAAAATAATGGGACCAGACCTAGAGTAGCCAAGTACCCTTTTTGGGCTATCTATTTTGTTAATATGTCTTTAACTTTATTGTGTAATATTTTGTTTAGAACATTCTCAATAATAAACCAAAACTCTGAATACACACATATTCTGTATAACTCACCTGCTGGACACTTTACACACTTGGTGTGACCAGGTTTTACGTGTGTACCAGGGAGACAGGCAGAACAGTTGTACAACCATCTGCGGTTTCTCTTACACGACCTGGCAAACCCTGCATACTGGACTGCTTTTCGTGAATAATAGTGGACTTCAATTGCTATGTCTCTGTTTTTTATGTGGCTGTTAAGTAAAAAAAGCGGCTTTTGTTTATAACAGCACTTGTGTGACTTATAGACAAACTAAATTTTAAAACAACTAAAACGCCAAGGAGTGATTAGTTATTTAGAATAAAGAAAGAAGTATATTTATTGCAATAACAAAAATAACAAAAATATTAACTCAATTTAGGATAATAAAAACTGATACTGAGAGTAAAACTCGCGACCAACAACAAATTTTAGGAGAACCGAGTAAATATCTACATGAAAATAATAATAATAATAATAATAATGATAATATCAAGGAAATTATTATTGATAATAATATCAACAAAAATACAATGGCAACAATAACATTAAAGATATGATCTTCAAAAATACTTTTATAATAATTCTGAGTTGTACAAGAAGATAATCCAACAAAATATATTAAGAGAACATGGTTCTTTATGCTGTCAATTTGAACTTTATATCTGCTGCTGTTTCGATCCATATGTGTCTTCAACTTTGTATATGGAGTGGGAAACGTGACAAAATGATAACCGTTTCAAATAGTTATACGTTGTGTCTTTAAGTATATAGTATAAAAGACAAAATAAATATGGTTTTACTACACTTATTGGCTTCAAACATATTTTCGTTATTGTCTCAAACATGTTTACAGCTATTGCTTCAAACATATTACAGCTATTGGTTCAAACATATTTACGGCTATTGGGTAAGACATGTTTATTTGGTTCAAACATATTTATGGTTATTGGTTCAAACATATTTACGGTCATAGGTTCAAACATATTTACGGTTATTGGTTCAAACATATTTACGGCTATCGTTTCAAACATATTCACGGTTATAGGTTCAAACATATTTACGGCTATCGGTTCAAACATATTCACGGTTATAGGTTCAAACATATTTAAGGCTATCGGTTCAAACATATTCACGGTTATTGGTTCAAACATATTTACGTCTATTGGTTCAAACATATTTACGGCTATTTGTTCAAACATATTTACGGCTATCGGTTCAAACATATTTACGGCTATTAGGTCAAACATAATTACGTCTATTGGTTCAAACATATTTACGCTATTTGTTCAAACATATTTACGGTTATTGGTTCAAACATATTACGGCTAAATGGGTTCAAACATATTTACGGATATCGGTTCAAACATATTTACGGCTATTGGTTAAAACATATTTACGGCTAAATGGGTTCAAACATATTTACAAATATTGGTTAAAACATATTCACGGTTAAATGGGTTCAATCATATTTACGGCTAAATGGGTTCAAACATATTTACGGCTATTGGTTCAAACATATTTGCGGCTATTGGTCCAAACATATTTACAAATATTGGTTAAAACATATTCACGATTAAATGGGTTCAATCATATTTACGGATAAATGGGTTCAACCATATTTACGGCTATTGGTTCAAACATATTTACGGCTATTGGTTCAAACATATTTACGGCTATTGGTTCAAACATATTTACGGCTATTGATTTAAACAGATTTACGCCTATTGGGTCAAACATATTTACGCCTATTGGTTCAAACATATTTACGCCTATTGGCTCAAATATATATTTACGCTATTTGTTCAAACATATTTACGGCTATTGGTTCAAACATATTTACGGCTATTGGTTCAAACATATTTACGCCGATTGGTTCAAACATATTTACGCCTATTGGTTCAAACATATTTACGCTATTTGTTCAAACATATTTACGGTTATTGGTTCAAACATATTTACGGCTATTGCTTCAAATATATTCACGGCTAAATGGGTTCAAACATATTTACAAATATTGGTTAAAACATATTCACGGCTAAATGGGTTCAATCATATTTACGGCTAAATGGGTTCAATCATATTTACGGCCATCGGTTCAAACATATTTGCGGCTATTGGTTCAAACATATTCACGGCTAAATAGGTTCAAACATATTTACGGCTATTGGTTCAAACATATTTACAGCTATTGGTCCAAACATATTTACGGCTAGCGATTCAAAGTGAGTGGCCTGAGGTTGAGTTTTCGTTCGGAAAAATATTCAGTATATATGGCGGGAGAAGTTGACGGCCCTTCATCTCGCGAGCAAAACCAATCCGACCAGTGGTTCTTCAACAAATTCTCAATCTGCACCACTGGACAGTCTGCCGTTATGTAAGTTGTTAATCAGCCGGAATTCAAGGACGCCCAATAACGTGAGCAATAGTCGGTCCTTTGGAGTTCAACGCTGCTACTGCTTGTGCTAGAATGGCATGTGCTCGACGGTTTAATACCCCGCAGCAGGAATTTTCAAAATCTGTGCACCTCTCGGGTAGCTCTCTATCTCCAAAATTTGAACGACAAACAACTTACACAGTCGAACCGTAGAAATAATTCCGGTATTCCAAGGCCATTCGTTCAACGATTATTTAAAAGATGTCATTAATTGTTTGTCACGTTTGACAACTTATACTTTGTATTCTACCCATGCGATAATTTGAAAAGTAATTGTACACATGCTGCATGCACCCATCGTGTTTTAAATCGAGGTTATAATGAGCTTTATGCATGCATCCTTCGTGTTACAGATTGAGGTTATAATGAGCTTAAGTAATGCATCCATCGTGTTATAGATTAAGGTTATTATGAGCCTGGTGCAAGCATCCACCGTGGTATATACTGAAACTATAATGAGCTTGATGCATGAATCCATCCTGTTATAGATCGAGGTTATAATGAGCTCGACATAAATTATGCGAAAGCATTTTGCCATCTGGACTGATTCTAGTTTCAGACTGTTTATCTAAGAAACTTAGCACCAAGTAGCTCTGTTACTGGTCAGCGGACTTCTGACACTGCTGGAAACAAAATGTTAACTGATATAAAGATGATTTAAAATATATGGGACCCTTTGTGGGAAAAATGGTGTCATAAAACTGTGTCACAGCTGTGTAAAACGGGATATTATTGTGCGGAGTAAAATGTGACATTAGGCGCGTTTCCAAGTCCAACAAATAAAAATTGTTCCAAAAGTATTTGTAACTTCCTTCTGTTTGCTTTTCTCGAGTTTGTTTGGTCTCTGTCTTTAACATTTTAAGTCTAGTGAAGGAGTCTGCAACACTCATCTGTTTCGTTTACTGTTCAGTGTATTTTGAATTTCAAATTTACATTTCCAAGTCCGGAGAAAAAAGGGATGAGCCACCCCTTTTATACTGGAACTTTCTGTTTTTAAATAAAGTGTTGAAAGTGTTGAAAAAGCATAAGGCATTGATGGAAAGTGTGTTGATAATGAACGCTACTTGACAATCTTGAAAACAATATGCTGTGATCTGCGAGCACAAGACATCTGGGATGGTGCACGTGACTATGCATCTTGTTTGTACGGGTTTGTTGGACAAACCAACCTCGACTTCAAGTTATGAAAAATAATAGCTGCTGCATGTGGCATGATTCGTGTGCGATTAGGTTAAACATGAAGTTTATTTGGAGCTTTTGGCAAATTTCAGGCAAAATATTTTAATATTGTGGACTGTTGTTGGCTTGCTTTGCAAGCAACTAAACTTGGAGAAGAAAGAACAACAACCCTGCTGTACATGCAGTGATCATTTAATGGGTTTTGGGCCAAACGAAGAAACGAAAACACCGAAACAAAGACATCAAGGCGATTTTAGTTCACAGGGGTAGGCCGGTTCTCTATTTAATATCATTTCACCATCAATATTAAAGTCTGGAATAAAAGAGAAATTAGAATGAAGTATTTTGTTATTGTGTGCTGTTGTCGGTTTGGTTCACAAGCGATTACATTTGGGGAAGAAGGAACAATAACCCTGTTGTTCATACACGCGACTTTTTTCCAGACGCAGAAACGAAACCACAAAAATTAATCACACCATGCGACCGTGACCTTTGGCAATCGGTCATGCAATGTGTGTGTTGCGAACACCACGAACACCAAATAGTTTTGAACAAAAAATGTTCCCAAATTTCGAGGTTTTCAAAGAAAATCATAGCAGCAGTAAAATGAGTCGGCTAATCAATTACTCGACATTTTGACTGGGACTCGGTTTGACACGGATTTGCATATAACTAGAGGAATTTACTCATTCTACTCCTATACAAATGCACTTAGTAGAACCTAAACTAGCCCAGTGCTACATACAGTTATAACTAGAGAAATTTACTAATTCTACTCCTATACAAATGCACTTATTAGAACCTAAACTAGCCCCGTGCTACATATAACTAGAGGAATTTACTCATTCTTCTCCTATACACATGCACTTAATAAAACCTAAACTAGCCCGGTGCTACATATAACTAGAGGAATTTACTCATTCTACTGCTATACAAATGCACTTAATAGAACCTAAACCAGCCCAGTGTTACATATAACTAGAGGAATTTACTCATTTTACTCCTATACACATACACTTAATAAAACCTAAACTAGCCCGGTGCTACATATAACAAGAGTTATTATAATAATTACAATTTCCTCAAATCTGATTGGCCCATTCTGAACTCTATTTTCCCCTAATTGCAAAACTATCCGATAACAAAACTCTGTTATCAGCTACCTGTTATCAGGACAGTTGAATGAGCCAATCACAATCCGGCTGCAGAATTTCTGACCAATCAATGACCAGTAGTGATAACAGACAGAAATGGACTCCACTCATTGCCATTGCCATTACAAATGTTATGGAAATTAATAAAATGTA
>JANSTR010035008.1:0-13422 GCA_025434805.1 Antipathozoanthus remengesaui | reverse complement strand
TAAACTAGAAATCAAGGCAACTAACAAAGACGCTACAACCTTGCTGTACGCCATGTTTGTTTGTACTCGCCGTGAAAAACTGGATCCAAGAAAATGACGTCAGTGTATTCGAAAATTTTCGGATACAAGCATCCACACATATTTGAATTCGTATCAGATCAAGAAATTTCCACTCTGGAGACTATTTTCAAAAATTTCCGGATACAGCCGTAAAATACGCTGGATACGTGTGGACGCAAGCCGTATTCGTAAAAAAAAAATTTGCGTTTTCACAAATTTCCTGATACGTGTGGACAGGGCCTGAGAGTGAGGTCTTTATAAACTGAAGCGATGCTGCACATGCTAGTGTACATTGATTATCACAAGAGTTTCTAAGCACAGAATGGAAATTTGTAACTTTTGTGTGAGCACTAGCGAGATCAGTGTGTTTTAGGATGAAGTTTGACATTTTCCGTAACGACTAAACATTTGAGGTCAGTATAATTATATTTAATATATGGCCTTTTCCTAAAAATGACAAAAAAATCTTACAAGTGGCAATTCTTTATGTCACACATCTGCTTATCGCACACATACATGTAGGTTATTAACAATAGTTAAAATCTGTAATGCATGTGGACAATAACTGGACCAGTACCACTCAGGAACCCATCACAGGTATGTCAAAGAGAGGCATGTGATCGCACTCACATGCCTTATCACATGCCTAAAAGAGCTTGAGGCATGCGATCCATTGCAGGCCTAAAATCTTTTTTTTCCGTCTATGTAAAAACGGTAATTCATTCAGATTATTGTGCTGTAAACATTCTGATAGCGTTAAGACAGTGATAAGTGTAAAAACACAAGGTACAGTCTGTATTGATATTTTCATGCATCAATACCTATATTGATATATATGACCTTTCTGATGTCTTTAATGTGAAACTTGTGCATAATTCTTCCAACATTTTGAAGAAGAAAATTAATGTATAGCAGGGTACGAAATTTAAGGATTTTTCAGCCATCCTAGTTGGATTTATTCCACCTGCCGAGATCTTTTTCAGCCAGCCTGACAAGAAAGTAACTAGCCCAGATTAAGAAACAAGAACACTGAAATATACAATATCAACTATTACATGCTAGTATTAAACTTACTATTAAATGTTAACTAAATGCAGTGTTCTCTCGTGATCAGTCAGGCTTTGCATGCACTGATAAAGTCAGTGCCTTCAAGCAGTAAGAATTTCTATGCTCGTGGACAGCTGGGAATCTGGAATCAAAATGACAGGGGAACATTTAACACTACCATGTATATGAATTCAGAATTTTGCAAAATGTTCTTTTGGGATTTTAACCAGCCCCATTGTACTGGTTAAATGTAGTTTTGAGGTAATGTAACCAGCCCACAGCGAAAATAGCCAATCAAAGCTGGCTACTTGACACTAATTTCACACCCTGGTATAGCAATAGATAACTTGAGAATTTATCAACACATCATTTTGTTCATTATACGTTTGATAGTGAAAGGTATCTTGGTATCACATATGGTATCACATATATATGGTATTACATATGTATGGTATCACATATGGTACATATCATATATGGTATCACATATGGTATCACACATGGTATCACGCATGGTATCATATGGTATCACATATGGTATCACACATGGCATCACGTGGTATCACACATGGTATCACATATGGTATCACACATGGCATCACATGGTATTACACATGGTATCACATATGGTATCACACATGGTATCACACATGGCATCACATGGTATCACACATGGTATCACATATGGTATCACATATGGTATCACACATGGTATCACAAGATTGCATGTTAATGTTTAATTACTGTATGTACATCTCTGAACCATGCAGATCACAGTTCCCTTGACGGCAGATGAGCTGCCACCATTACCAGAACCAGAGGGATCAACTTTAATAAGGCAGCTGAAAATGGTAATATTTATGATTAACCACAGCAACATGCTTTTATGTGCAACACTTTGCCCAGGTTAATTCAATCATGTATTATACAATTGGCTGTATTAATGATTATGGGAAATTAAAAATGCACATTAACAACATGCAAAAATGACATAACACAAAATAACACAAATTTTCCAAGAGTTAGCTAGGTTTACGTCCATTAAGCCTTTTAGTTTCAACCAGTTGATCAGCACATATCTTCTCCTTACATTATCCACACAGAATACAGTATATAAATTGTATATATAATATATTAATAATTAGGGTAAGATAATAAATACATACTGTCCTAACCAGGGTAATATGAAAGTGAAAAATAATGCATTATGAGGCAATAAGAATCAAGGTGATATATGTACAGTAAGTGTAAAATAATGCAGTTTTGCCACTTGGCATTGTACAGTAAGTGTAAATAATGCAGTATTGCCACTTGGCATTGTACAGTAAGTGTAAAATAATGCAGTATTGCCACTTGGCATTGTACAGTAAGTGTAAATAATGCAGTATTGCCACTTGGCATTGCCAGACATGTAATTAATATCCTTTGTTCAATAGCTACTGTACATGTACAGTAGGTCATCATATCAGGACTTTTAGGAAGACAAATTAAAACTAACTGCTTCCCTCTAAACCAGACATTAATTAATGCATATCATCTTATTTGGCAGTTGTGTATGGACCTGATACCTTTATGAGTTGTGTAGCATTGGACAACAGCAGACCAAGTAAAAATACGTAGCTGTAAACTTGAGATGCTCTGATGAAGTGCTAATTCTTGAAACGTCAGCTTTCTTCCAAAATTGCAGTGTAGAATTTTTTTAGCAGCCCTTAGCTGATTTATTCGTTTTATACATTAACCCACCGAGGCAGTCTATAGTATTTTAAAAACTATTTACAGTTTGACACAACAACATTGTATACATGGTTGCCATGCAGTAAGTTGTTGTCTCTGTTAAAACTATAGTCAATCTATATATAACAAAACACTTAGGATGGTTTACAAAATAGTGTTGGGGGAGTTCGGCTGATGAGAAACTACTGTAATTTCAGATCAATTTCTTATGGTGACACCCACTTGCACAGTTGCACGTGGATCCCTGCTATTACAAGTCCAAATTGGTACCAAGAAAAGTACCCCCTGACAAGAGCTCTGTTTTTCAGACACACCTATATCACAAGTTTCCAAATTTTTTAGATACCATATATTTCTCATCATGAAAACTGGGTTTGTCACCAGGTAAGTACATTTAAAAATACATGTGTTGCTCTGTTGTAAAAAAAGGTTTTGGTTTATAAATTATTATCAATCAAAAACATTCCTGATCAATGTTTCATCATGCAAGAGTTACGTTGGAGAAATGCAAAGAAAATTCACAGCAAGAAAAGGTGAGCACCAAAAGGCAGCACTTGCAGACCACGTGATAAAAACAAATCACAACATCGCATGGGATGAGGCCACTATCCTAAGAATTAACAATAATTGACGACAAAGCAAAATTCTTGAGACTTGGGAGATAAACTGTGCCAAAGACCCCCTCAACCGTGACGACAGGGCACTACTCCCCAAGGAGTATTTGCATTTGACTCAAATAAGAAATGACACTGTTTTAGAATTTTAATTAGTGTCCTGTTTAAGTCTTCGCTGTTTGTGAAGTTTTTCTTTCACTTCCCCTGAAGAAGGTCAGTGATTGCAACCGAAACATTGGGAAAGTTTTTTATTGACAATAATTTAGAAACCAACACCTTTTTTACACCAGAGCAACATATGTTTTTAGATATCTCTCATCAGCCAGCTTTTAACCCCAACATTGTTTTGTGAATAGCCCCTCGGTATAGCATTTGCTATCTTGTGGAACACAACTTTGTTTTGGGAAGCATCAGGACTCACAGGAAAGACAAAGCTAACTGTTTTCCTTTTAAGTGACTGTATATTATTATATTCCTGGTGCAGGCACTCCAGACACTAAGTATGTCACCGCAGTGACTGTATATTATAATATTCCTGGTGCAGCCACTCCAGACACTAAGTATATCCCCCTATGACTGTATATTATTATATTCCTGGTGCAGGCACTCCAGACACTGAGTATGTCACCCCAGTGATTGTATATTATAATATTCCTGGCGCAGGCACTCCAGACACTAAGTATATCACCCCTATGACTGTATATTATTATATTCCTGGTGCAGGCACTCCAGACACTAAGTATGTCGCCCCATGCAGCCACAAATCTTAAAGACACTGCGTCACATGTTGACATGCCACCTTCAGACAAGATCAACCTTGATGATTTGAATGATGGCAACTTTATCTTTGGAAATGATGTTGATGCTATTGATGTGGCTGTTCGTGTTGCCATGGTGAAGTTTTTCATGGGAGCCAATGTTGCAGGAAAGCTGAATGAGCACACACGAACTCTTCGTCTCTACTCTCGTCCTGTTGTAGCATTACAGAAAGCTTCATTCATCAAGTCAAGATTAGAACCAACAGATTTTGCAGAGGCACTTGCAAATAGCCAGGTTTGTAGTTAAGTATTGCCCTACTAATGCCAATGGACACACTAAACACTAGTTATTTGCCATTAACCAAGGGTATAATAATTACATTATGTTACATGTAACTACCAAGTAACCAAGAGTGAATACATACATATTGTGATTCCATGTTGCGTGGACCAAGTGATAACGTTCAGGCCTAAGACCTTTTTACGTTTCTCATAAAGACTAATTGTGTGAGGTTAATATTAAATAAATATTACATTTTTTAACAAGTATTTTTCTGAGAATGACAATAATGTTGTGCTTTGTTTTCTTTAATACTCGTCTGCATCAGGATAATAAAGTTTGCATTCCAAATATTTTTTTGTTGCTCATTTTCTGCTTCATATCTTTTTCAAAGTACAAGAGTTGCTTTCAGGGTGATTGGATCGCTTGTCATAGATTATTAACGTGAATAACTTGTATAAGATATTACAGCAAATATGTACCACTCAAAAACCAATCAGATTGCGCGTAGTAGCTTTGCCATATTATTTCTGTTTGTAGTAAATGAATGACTTTGACTTTTTTTTTCAGGCTCTGGAATACTTTGGAGAATGCAGTATTTTCCCAATAAACACAGCATATCTTAAAATCATGAAAGGTAGGGCATTGTTTTATTTACATGTACAGTATGTTGCCTGCCATTACATCATATTAATAAAAACAATGAAATAACTAAGTATGTTGTTACATGGGGTGTCAATTATGATATGTTTCCATGTTTGCTATAGATTGAAGTACAGTCCAGGGTGTAAGTGTCCTATTTTTTCCTATTTTCTAAAATTCCTATTTTTTCCCATTTTTCACCGAAATTCCTATTTTTTCAGCAGTTTTTTCGACTTTCTTATTATTTTTAAAAGTTAAAAGAGGTGTCCAAAATAAGGAGAATCAGTTGCTTGGGTAAAAGTCATAGTTACGAGATAGCAAGTTTGTGGTCTCTCCCGGAAGGAAGTTGTTGATGATGTTAGCAAGTCAGATTTGCCATTTAGCATGCACTTTGGTGAAACAACGACAGCACAGGTAAAGAAGCAAATGGATCTGACCCTCCGTTACTGGTCACCTACTCACAATGAAGTCATTGTAACATTCTATACATCTGTTTTTTGACATGCTGAAGCTGACAAAGTAGTGTCAAGAATGATCGACCAGTTCCATGAGGACAGTATTCCTGTGGACAAACTTATCACACTTGTGAGAGATGGACCTAATGTAAATAAGGCAATCATGAGAAAGATCGAGTAAACTATCAAAGCCGAGCATCCAGACTTTAAAGTGTTTGTGATTTTGGAAGCTATGTTGTGCATGTCTTACATAACGGTTTTGGTAAAGGACTTGAAATGTATGGCAAAGACACGGATCAGCCATGCCTGGATCTTCATGCCATCTCAGTTCAAGTAAAGTGCTGTGAGGAGAGAGGATTACCAGCAAATGCAGGCCAACTTAGGAGCTGATTTATAATGAGACCTTCCGGCAGCACACATTGGCTAAGCATTGACCCTGCCATTCACCGTGTGCTTGAACAGTGGGACACAACCTGTCAGTTTATCGAGGATTTTGAGAAAGATAATACAAAGAAACTGAAAAGTATCATCTTCAAGCGGGCAGCAGCACTACTAGTCACAAGTGAACGGAATGTGACAAGAGTTATGTTGGAGTTTCTAAGAAGCACTGCCCCTGTCTTTGAAGAGTTACAACTGTGTTGGTCCAACCATAGATGATGCAATGCGCTTGACCCTTTTGAAGTTAATGAGAAGATTTGTTCAAGCAGATCAACTGAAAGATGTACATGGCTCAGCACTGCAATCTGTCTCATGCCATGGTATCAAGAATCAACCTCCTGATGATGAACTTGTTATAGGTGATAACACAAGGAAGTATTTGGCACTGCTGAAGCCTGACAAACAGAAAGAAGCACTCCTTGGCATGCATGCGTTATGGGGGGCAGCCGTATCACACTTGCAAGCCAAATTACCTCGTAACAACAGGGTTCTCAAGGATCTAGGATGCCTAAACCCTTTAAAGAGAGAATGCAAGTCTACAACCATCTCCATCCAGAATCTTTTAAGGAAACTGTTATCAGAATTTGACACTGCAGCAGTCTTGGATGAGTGGAAGCTCTACCAGAACAATGGTGACATATCGGATATAGATACCGACCAGCGAGTTGACCATTATTGGAATGCTGTGATTTTGCTGACATCTGTTGAAGGTAATGGCCGTTATCAACTACTTGCCCATCTGGTCAAGTGATGTCTTGTTTTGGCCCAGGCAAATGCTGACTCTGAGCGCAGCCTTTCAGTGAACTCAAGACTTGGGGAGCAGACCATTGCGGCTTGTGGCTCCTAAAGGATGCAGTAAAGTTCCACGATCCAGTAAACTGCAGACCGGAGAAGATCCCTGTCACCAAAGAAATGAGGAAATCTGTACATTTAGCAAACTCGGCGTACAAGGCAAGGTTAGACCAAGAAAAGGAAGAGAAGAAGAAGGAATTAGAAGAAACTAAGAGAAAGAAAGAGGAAGAAGAAATACTGAAGAAAGAGAAGAGAAGTTGTTGAATTCCAGGGATTCTTTGGCAAAGAATGAGGACATTTTAAAGGACAAGAAGAAAGCAAGAGAAGATTTAGAAGCAGCAGATGAGTTACTAAGTGACGCAACATCCATGATGCTCTTTCAGCGTCAGCTGTGAAGAATAAGCAGTGTGTCACTGTTGCAACTATGATGCTTGACACTGCAAGGACCAAGCGAGAACAGGCAATGCAGCAGTTAAAGGTCGTGGGTGCAAAGCGGAAGTCCTTGGACACCAACACACACAAGCTTCTTCAAAAGGCAATTCCCTCTGCACAGCCACCAGCAAAAAAATCTAAGAAATCAAGTTAAGAGCTGTCACTTTTGTGACGGATGATGTTATAACTGTATAGTTGAAGTTGTGACTTGTTTTCCGAGAACTATGTTTTGCTGATGCATATGCATGGATTGCTATGCAAAGTAAAGATTCATAGATTTTCTTTGCTGCCCATTGATATACGGACAGAATATTATGGATTTAAGCAGTGTTTCACATCGTTATACATCGGTAGATGTCAGAGTGCAAATTAAAGAAATGTTCCCATTTTTCCTATTTTTGAGGATAATTTCCCTGTCCTTTTTCCTATTTTTCAGCATTTTCATTCCTATTTTCCTATTTTTTGAAAGTCATTTGGCACTTGACACCCTGAAAATGCCGCAAAACCGGTCGTTATTCAAACTGCGCAGAACAAGTGTTACCCAGAATAAGCTCGAGGTTATTAAATCCAGCCGATTAGCACAATAATATTCACTTAATCTTAATCGGGAGATCAACTCATAATTAAATTTCACATGCTAAACGGAAAAAACTGGTTAGGCCACATTAAATGAAATCGACACTTCACTGTAGTCGACACTTCAGTTTATTAATAAGCAGGAACCTAATAAGACCAGCAAACTGGCAGTACCTTTCAGGTAGGGAGAATGCTGTCGAGAAATGAGCCTGAAGTAAAAAATCCTACCAGTGCAATCCCTTACAAAAAGATTCCTCACGCTATATACAAACCCAAACCTTGCACAATTAAACGTCTGGAAAAGGATCTTGACACACTAGGAGCGTGATAGAAAATATGTCCATAAAAAACCGCCCAGTCCCTAGCCTCCAATGCAGCCGCCTATCAAGGAAGTAGGGAGAGGCTACCCTGATCACTGGTCGCTGTCATCAGTAATCACGATGGGTGGTGAGACGTTCAAACTGAGTTTAGGATTTACAGTCAATCATTTCCAAGTCGGAGACCAGTGGGAATTCGGAAATTGCCGAAACATCATATTGAGTATCCGTGGAGTAACTGAAGACGACATGGGATACACCGCACAGAAGTTGTTTTTCGTCTGCCCAGAAGTATGATACTAAGTACACACTCCCGTCGATAACAAAAGAACGTTGCTTGTAACAAATGGAGGACAAGTTGATAGACAAGCTTAATTGTCAAAAGAAATACCACGGCAACGAGATGAGCAGTTGCCATAACCTGTACGTCGTCACGGGTGGTAGGTAACGGTCACATCCTAAATAGACATTAGAAAGGTATCAGCAGTAACACATGGAATAACCATCTGGCGTGAGTGGTGGCAGGAGGCTTCTTGGTACGGCAAATTAGCTATAAGGAAGTTTGCACCGACCTTGCGGAAAAGACCAGAGATCTACGTAACAAAGGCAGTCACTGAAGCTGGTGGACACCACAGGAACAAGCGTTTTATGAAATCGAAGCCTCACTCGGCTTGAGTCCTTTACTGGTACTCTATAATTCCAATAAGCAGACAGTTGTCGCAGCTGACGCTTTATGGTATGGTCTCGGAGTACTCCTAGCACAAGTTCAAGAGAATGTTGGCAAACTATCCACTCTCAGGAAGAAATCTATCACCAGAGCAGCGTTTTGGAGAAAGATGAAGAGGTAATTATTACATGATTTGAAGGTTATCTGGTTAAACAATTGAAAAATGAGGTGCCAAGAAAGAAACGCAGGAGATGTGGCAGCTGTGAGCCGTGTTTGAAGAAGGTAAATTGTGGAGAATGCAGCCACTGCATGAACAGAAAGACCAGTCATCAAATATGCAAGCTCCGTAAATGTATTGATTGAAAAAGAAGCTGAGTAACGCTGGTGGCAAACAGCAATTGGAAGCTGAGCTCTCCCCAGGGCATAGGCGGATTGAGTTCCACGAGGACCCGAACTCGATGGATTTTGATAAGCCAACAAATTCAGCAACGGCGAATCGGGAAGCACAACTTAATTTAAGCGAAGGAACTGAAATTTTGTATGGACTAGCAAAAAGGAAAATGGTCTTTACTAAACAACTTTCCCCTCGGGACCATCTGAAAAGTGAGCAAACAATATCCAGCCAAATCTACCGGACTTCGACATTCTACTCTCGGAAACAAAGGAGAAAATGTGGGAAAATATCAGTTACCAATGCCTGTGCAATGATATCAACATCTACGATGAAATTGCTTATTTCAGATGGAACATCTTTATTATAACATCGGTAAGCGCGGGGAAGATATTTGTAGAAGAACCGACGTTATGGCTAAAACAATTTAATTCTGGCTCTGAACTGAACTCTACTGCACTGCATTTCCCACCCTGATTCTTCAGAAACCTTCGCGATCCTCTAAGAGCAAAAAGCACAGTGCCGCCATTCAACGCATATTAACCCTATGGAGACGAGGGGACCTGGTTACTATAATGAAAGAGGTGGGGTTCATACAACAACGATTCATGACCTAAAAGAATGCCAGATCAGCCAACATATTTGCGAGATTAGTAATTAATACAGGAGAAATTATCTGCAGCTATCAAATTCCTGGATAGAGAAAGTTCATCGGGCCTCCTTGACCCCTCACCTGAAGCATTGGAAGCGCTGAAGGAAAAATACCCGCCAGCCGCCGAAGTTGAGGATGAATGTCTCCTGCATGATCCACTAGATTATATCCCGCCCAACATCTTTGACCTTAATGATAAGCGAATAATCTACGATGCAGCAATAAGAACTAAAGGTTCTGCTGGTCCCTCCGGAATAGATGTGGAACTGTACAGGAGAATTTTGTGCTCGAAGAACCTCAGCAATGAGGGAAAACAGCTGAGAGAAGAGATAGCCATAATGACCAGAAATCTGCTGAAATCAAGCTACCATCCATCGTCTTAGAGAGCTACACTTTCTGCAGGCTCATTCCACTGGATAAGAACCCAGGAATTCGACCAATAGGAATGGGAGACGAATCATTGGCAAGACCATATCCGCCTTCTTAAAGGAGGAGATCAAGCTGGAAGCCGGCCCTTGCAAGTCTGCGCAGGTCACAGTGCAGGTGCCGAGGCCGCCATACACGATATGACACAGGTCTTTGATGACGAAGAACTGATAGAATCCTGCTGATCAACGCGAGTAACGCTTTCAACCAAATGATGCTCAATGCTGTTGCGATGCCTAACATTCAGATAACATGCCAGGAAATGTCAATGTACATCATCAACACGTACAACATCCCTCGAGACTGTTCATTTGTAGAGGAGAAGAGTTACCTTCCCAGGAAGGGACGACGCAGGGCGACCCACACTGGTCATGCGCAATCAACACATCCAGTAGCTCCAAAAACTCGCACTGAGAGTAAAGACAAAAGATCTAGCAAAAGGTTAACGACACCTAGGAGCAGATATTGGATCCCAGGAATACAATGGGCAATATTGTAATGGAAAAGTCTAGGGTTGGAGGGCAAACATTGAGTTGCTTACGGAAATCGGAATGAGTCAACCCCACACCGCCTACAGTGAAGAAGAGTAAGTACCAACAGCGAGTCCTTCATGCGGAAATGGGATCCTTTACACCCCTGCTTTTCGGAACAAATTGAGGGCTGGGGAAAGAATGCCAACTCTTCCTTATCTGGGAGATAAACTTGCACGAAAGAACGGGGAAGCCTATGCAAATGCCATATCTTGGTTAAAAATACACTTGTCTCTCGACATTTCAAAATCTGTTAACACATGTATTAGAGGTTCCAGAGCCCATCTTTGTAGAAGATGTTAGTATAAATGTAAAGAATGCAGACATTTTTTAATTAGTATTAGTATAGTTTTAGAGTAATTTTAGTGTAATTTTAAAGGACTTAGTAGACTGTATTTTATTCAGGATAATTCTTTAGCATTGCAATTTCTTCTTATACCGTTACGACAATAAACTACATCGATATCACAGAATGGGGTGAGGCAGCCAGTGGTTTATGCGTTACGTGCCATGATGCTCACGAAACAGCGTTACGCGCAGATTGAAGAGGCACTTGCGTGTGAGCTTGCGTGGCTATCATAGTAAAGCACTTCCGTTTGTATACCGACCATAAACCCGTCATTTCACTATACTAGGAGGTAAAGATATCAGTGAGCTGCCACCACAAGTTCAGCGCTTCAGGATGCGTCTGATGAGGTTTGGCTATGACATTGTGCATATCCCAGATAAGGATCTATACACACCAGATGCTCTCTCACGAGCACCGCTTGGAAACACCCACGAGCCAGACAAAACTCTTGAAGACGAGACAGAACTGCATGTCAACAGTATCATAGATGTTTTGTCCGCAACCGATACATGTCTAGATCCGTTCCGGCTTGAGCTCCAAAATAACCCAGTGGATCAAAAAGTTATGACTCATTGCTTAGGTTAATGACCTACAGAAAGGACCGGCTATCCTGAAATTCTGGGCCCATAGTGGAGAGCTAAAGGTAACCAAAGGGGAGAGAGACTTGCGATACCTTCGTTGCTACTCAATGCGGAGATCCTTGAAAAGATACAGGAAGAGCAGCATCTTCGGTATTCACTTACAAATGTCGCAAATGTGCAAATCTACAGGTTGGTGACTAGGGTTCAGCAGCCAGATTGCCGATATGGTAAACACTTGCCATAAATGCACCCAGCGAGGGAATGTCCAGCATGAGCCATTGATCCTTATTAGCAAGGAGTTACATATTTATTGACAGTACACAAGGTTGTTATCAACTAGTTCAGAAGACATCAGTTGTCGTGTACCTCAAGTCAATCTTCTGTCACCATGGTATCTTTGAAATATTTATTTCAAACGATGGACCACAGTATGTGTTCAAACATCTCAAGCGGTTTTGGAAGGAGCATGAATTCGAACATCGAAGCCGTAGCCCCCATTATGCACAGAGCAACGGTGAGGCAGAGCGAGCTGTACAAGACAATAAACTAGCAGTTGTTACGCAGGAATCACAAGGATCCCTACAAGGCACTGTTAGTATACAGGTAGACACCATTAGCAAATTGTTGCAGCCCAGCAGAAGTGTGATTTGGTAGGAAGATGAGAACTACCCTACCTAAACAAAACCGCAGCTGAGCCCAACTTAATAGGCAGACATTGCAAAGGTAAGCGAAAAGGAAGCATTCCTGAAAGACAAGTAAAAGGAGATTATGATACAAGGGGACGTGTGTGTTTGTGCAAGATTCAGGCATGAGAGGAACCGTTGTTGCTACCTCACTTTTACTTAGATCCTACGTGAATGAGACCAACAATCGTCGAAATCGCTGTGATATTATTCCCATTACAGGACTCTTAGGTGATGAACAAAACCCCGGTGAAACTGGCAAACCTGTGAACCCAGCAACCCTGTCGTATACGTACTCCCAATATCTCGCCAGCAGGAGTGAGAACACGAACCAGAAGACTGTTCAAACCTCCACAGAAGCTTGATCTTTTTGTATAAAAAAACTATTTACGTTAGAGACTTTAATCTGTGTTCGTTCCACTTTACGAACTCTCCAGAGATAATTAAGGAACTTTCAAATCAAACTTAGTCAAATATATTGATTTGTTAGCACTAGCATTAGGTTCAGGTTACAGCTGTATGTATAGGTTCAACCTCTCAGAGTTTGGAATAATCTTCCCCAGAAAGGGAGATGTGGTGTAACCCATAACCAGTCGTACTCGGCGGTATCGATTCCAGACATTATGCATGCGTGCGGGAGAGAACACGGAAAGAGCAGCTATTTTGAATATGGAAATTTATTAACCCTATTCAGACTGGGCTTTTTTTTCGTTCCTGGGACTGAGGGGCAAACGTCCCCCCCTGTTTTTCCTGAACTATACATGATATGGATATGAGACTTACACCATTAATTAAGCATCACGAGACTAGTCCTTTGTTGATTTAATACGTCAGCTCTGACGTTACAAAGATGCCATCTTGGATTTCCATGGCCGCCATCTTGGATTTTTCGATATGTTCAAATTGTTGCAAAAAAGTCATTTTTTAAATCCAAAATTGCTAAATAAGTCCATTAATTAACTTTATAACGTGATTTATACAATATTGAAGTAAAATAC
>JANSTR010034897.1:0-13423 GCA_025434805.1 Antipathozoanthus remengesaui | reverse complement strand
GGGGCGATGGGGGGGGGGGAGGGAACGGAATGACCACGGTCTCCCCTGAAAATTGTTCACAAGGCACAAGCCTTTAACAGTTAGCGAACATCAAAATCACACATCAAAATCAACATGACACAAGGCATTATAGTTGATACTTTTCAGTCTTTCATGTAATAGGGTTAAAGCTTTACAGTGCCAAGTGGAATAGAGCTTCTACACACAGCAGTTAACAAAGCAGTTGATATTCTATCGTATTGTCTCTCCAAAGGGTGTAAATGACATCCGTATTGACCGTAAAGCAATCCCAAATGCTACCCGGCGGTTCTGGTCTGTTCTGAGTAAGATTCCCAATCTACTGGCCAGGGGGTCCTGGAAGCACGTGGACGTGCAAATGACCAGCTATCACAAAGCCAGGCTAGAGAGTCTCCTTTCGGTAGGTCATCAGAGTTGCGCTTTCACCCTCCTAAGGGAAACTTATTTTCTAATAAGTACTAGGTAAACGATTTCACGCTTCTTGCGACTAAGATTCCGAAAGAGAAACTATAATGTGCAGTGACGATTTCGTAAGCTTTTTTTCTCTCATGACGTGAAAGACAAATATAGAATAACTCTATCACATTCCAAAGCTATACCAAAAAGCAATGCCGCAAATTCTAGCCTGTGCAAAACACATTCAGTGTCTTCCGAAAGCTATCGATTTGCAAAATAAACGTTACTATATCCCGTCTGAGAATATGCTAGTATTGTCAAGTTCAGATTGCAATTCATACAGTTTAACGTACTACCCTCGTTAACTCTTTCCTTACTAAACCCCGATTTCAAATAAACCAAGAATGTCCTAACTTCTGAACCAGTTGACGAAACTCCATAAAGTGGCCATTCATTTTCTTTGTCTCGAAGTATAGATTATCATAATGTTCATCGTTTCAAGAAATTCAGAAGTTGACAATTTTCATAAAGTTTGATAAATTTACTAAATTGAAAAGTTATAAGGGAGAGGGTTAAACCCATCAAAAGTTAACATCTGCGGCGTTGCTTTCTGCGATAATTTTTGAGAGAGTGTGCTAGCGTGAGCACTATCTATTTCTTGGGTGGCCAACTGGCAGCTTTTCTTGCCTGAAATAAATCTAGTTTATCGAATGGGAATTATCTATTGATAACCAAGATAAATCGCAATGTTTGTAGACTGGCATGTACCTAAGAGATGTGTTGGATGATCTTGGTCGTCGCAAGTTAAGGGATGTGACAGATTTTGAATGGAGAAGGAATATCCGCTTTTACGGCCTTGGACAGAGTAGAGGAAGAGGTAATGTTTGGAGTTCACTTAATATCAATTTTGTTTGTAGTAAAACCATTAATTTCTTAAACTGTTTAGCTGTTCGCTACACTCTTTTTTATATTAACAATTTTATAAGAACAACGAGGCTCAAATTTACCAAGAAAATCAAGAACAAGTTAAACAATTGAGGCTTCGCTTGAGATAGAAATGTAACTGCAAGTTTTGTTGAAAACCAACACGTCAGTGATCACGTCATTACATGTTGCGTTTCATTGCAGTTCTTTCTGCAGTTAGAAACACTGAGTGAACGGAGAAGAAAATCAAAACTGTGCCGCACGTGTTTTATGACAGTGCCGACGTGTATGCACAAACTCATTAATTATTCTTGTAAGTTCAGACAAATCAGGGAGCCAGATTTGGTCAGGTGAATGAGTTTTGAAACACCGTCAAACACTCGTTTGAGTGTTTGAACCAATTTCCAACTCTAGGTATAAATAAAGTTGTTTTTGTTCAAGATATTCATAACGACGCACAATGTAAATTCCAAATTTTGTTATTTCCAAATAACGATCCCGCGAGAGTAGTCTATTCAATTCTATTGTGTGATGAACAATGCAATCAACATGTCTATTTTGATCGAATGAGAAGTTATTTCAAAAACTCGTACTTCATGTTTGAATGGGGATTCCAAACACTTCGAAACAATAAAAGCACTGGGCCGCTTCGCGTGTGTTTTGTGTTCAATTCATAGTTTCTCGGTGTTTGGAATCTCCATTCAAACACTCATACTCGTTTTTGAAATATTACTTAAAGGCAGCGCAATATAGGAAGTTAAAGTAGAACAACTGGTGAGTAAACCATGGATTAAGACCTTTGAAACGTTTCTAAAATGTTCTTAAATAACACGTTTTTTCCATTAGAACAACTGATATTTCTCTTTCACATTTTGTTATCATACACAATATGATCGGATACTGAATGACAAAACAAACTGCGCTATTTTAATACGTTCCCATTGTTTGCATCACGTCGATCATTTGGCCAAGCTGGACTACACCTACATGGTATAAACACTGCTCATTTACAAACAGATGGAATAAAATGAAACTTCAGTCTGATTTATAATCTTTGGTTTTTCCCAGACGAAACAGTCATAGAAAAGGAGAAACAGTGTTGTAGTAAAGAAGAAACAGTCATTGCAAAGGAGAAACAGTGTTGTAGTAAAGGAGAAACAGTCATAGCAAAAGAGAAACAGTGTTGTAGCAAAGGAGAAACAGTGTTGTAGAAAAGGAGAAACAGTCATAGCAAAGGAGAAAGTGTTGTAGTAATAGGGGGAACAGTCATAGCAAAGGCGAAATAGTCATAGCAAAGGAGAAATAGTGTTGTAGTAAAGCAGAAACAGTCATAGCAAAGGAGAAACAGTGTTGTAGTAAAGGAGAAACAATCGCAACAAAGGAGCAGAAGTAGGAAACACGGAACACGTTCTGGAGCAAACGAGTTCAGGGCAAAGGAGAAAGAGTTCAAGCAATGGAGCAAGTGTTCAGTGAAGAAACGTGTATGAGTTGAGCAACGGAGTTGGGAGAGTGGAGTGCCAACACAACAACAACAACAATTTACTCGACCCGAATGTGACAATGAAAATTACAGGAAGACTATACAATGTACAATAAATAAATATAAGTGCATTAATAAAAACTAAGGGTGCAGGACGTCTGAGTTAGGCATCCTAGTTCAGAGTTAATTGATTAGGTGAGATATTTGGGTCAGTAAGGCAGGCACACACACACAAAGACACACAGATATATATAGAGAGAGCAGGGTAAATGATAACATTGTTATGAGTTAGGAAGAGGATAAAGTGCTACAAGAACGGGCAAATGAATGGTGCAAACAAACATGTATAATAATTGGAGCATCAGGTTGACTAAGAGCGACGAGTACAAGGAGTGGTGGAATTTTGAATGTTGCAGCAGGGAGGAAAAAAAGAGAGACCTCAAGAAATGAACGTAGATTTAGAGTTTATGCAAAGAACAAATAAACAAGTAGCATAGCACAGGAGCAAGGAATTGCGCAGAAACTGCTGCAGTGGCCTTAGACAAAAGTTAGAGAAATTATTGGGCAAGAGCTACAGTCACAGACAAAGGTAGTTGGAACACCATGCCCCTCAATTCAATGTTGAGGTGGTTTGGGCATGACACCCATTCGCAACAACTTCAACATTGGAAAGGGGAGCGGAGTATGCTTAGTGTTCCAACACTTTTGTCCATGATTGTAGTTTAACGAAGGAAGAATTGAAGCAACTGAAAAAAAAACAGAACGGAAATTCAAACAATTGTTGGTACAATGTAGTAGACTTGTATGTGCACAAGAGGGAGGGGGTGGGAGACGAATAACGAAGAGTACTGATATTGTAGGAAATGAGAAGCTTGAGAAAAAGTTTGGCCAGTTGTTAGTTAAAAGTCTGAGCTAAGTGAAATAAAAAGATTTGTTGAAGGATTCCTATGAAATCAAAATATTTAACCACTTACAACGGCTCTGACAGGTATTGGAGCTCCAAAAATATCCTTTTGCGACTCACATATAATACCACTGTAAGGACGTAAAACATGAAGCAAATTTACAACACAATAACGTGGAAGAGGACGCATACCAAAAGTCCTATTCAAATTGAATCCATCACAATTATGCCAACATGGCTTAACATGTTTTGGGTAAATGTTCAAGGTTTTCCAAGAATGTCACAAGAGTTACATTTAAAATTTGAAAATACAGAGTTGAAGAAAATTTAAAACAATCAACCCGCCAACATTTGTTTACGTGCTTGCGTTTAAACCCATAAACAGGATTAACTAACACTCCCTGAAAGCGGTCAAACCAGTGTCACCGGCAGTTGTCATTTTTGAAATTCCCAAGTACTATTGCAGTATTTTATACAAAATAGTGCATCTTTCTCTTCATAATCGTTATCGGCATAATACAAGCTATACAAAATCAATGATCATTGCTTATAGTTCATATGATGCATTATCTTAACTGGATATGTTCATTTGCTTAATGATTTGTACCTTCAATAATCTTACCATTTTCACATAACTATACGCTGTAAAACCTTGTATTAAGGTTCTTTCTCAAGAAAACTGGCTTAATACAATCAGCAGAGGAGTGTAAATTATTCCTATAATTACCCAAGCAACCTCAAAAATAAACTTGTGACATTAACTAATATCCAAATACGTTAAAGAAACCAACCATGAATGACTTGTTTCGAGGTGTTTCGTCTTTTAAAGTAGACAAAGAAAGTGACTGGATGTCAATGTTCAGAAAATTATGTCATTCGGAGCACCAATTCTGAAAAATTCCCAACGCAATCCAGTTTGAAACCCCAATCATTCTGAAATCTACGCAAAATTCCCCGATGGGAAAACAACCCCACTTCAAAGATAAGCCCAAAAAGCTTTGAGAAATACAAACACATCGGCTTGTAACACTTAATATGGTGGTTCTAAAACAATTCTATGTGAGTAAGGCCGCACCTTGTGTCTATAATCTCTGGCAGGATAGAGATTGGTATGTCCAACATGCTGGTTATGATAGAACTCCACTCCAACTTGGATAATGAGATAGTAAGGATGAATTAGAACTATATGAACTATATGAACTTTATGAACTATCTGAACTATATGAACTTTATGAACTATATGAACTTTATGAATTATATGAACTATATGAACTTTATGAATTATATGAACTATATGAAGTACAGTATCTGAACTAATATAATATGACAGTAAGGAAAGGAAACACATATTTGCATGCAGTTAGCTATGACATCAAATGTAAGAGTCTTTGACCAAGTAACTATGACATTTTAGTAGAAAAAGGGTTTCATTAAATATGAAGGTTATACTCAAATTCACTAAAAATGCTACTTGTTCTTTCCGTTGCGATTCTTATGCCATTGAGTCAAATGATAAACAATTAATTGCAGCAAAGCTAGTTGAAAAATCTTTCCAAAAAAACCTTGATAACAACCAATTATAGAAACTAGACCTAGATCAGTTTCTTCAGGGAACCTCTTTTCAGTTAGCATGCTACTATGTGTCCTGCTGCTAATGCACTATGCAGCCAGTAGGTTATCAATTGCCAAAAACTTTGTATCCAATATGCGGATACTTGCCACTGTTTAATCAATTCTATAGAATACGGTGAACTTCAGCAACGAGGTTTGGTTCTTGAAATTAGTCTTTATTAAACACAAATTTTCGTTGATTTGAAATCAACTTCATTAGGTGTTGAAAATGTCAGAGAACTTGATAAAAACGGTGAATCCAAAGTATAAAAAGCGATTAAAAAAGACAAATCTGGATTTAACCACTTTCTATACATTTTATACTTTGAATTCATCATTTTTATCAAGCTCCCTGACATTTTTAGCACCTGATGAAGTCGATTTGAAATCGACGAAAATTTGTATTTAATAAAGACTTGTTTCAATATATATATATATATAACTTGAACAATACGTTGACCTAAACGATGAACTCCCAGCAGAAGGATCCGCAGTGGATTCAGTAGTCTTCTCTTGATATTTAAAGGTTAAATAAAAGTAACAGTGAGAAAGACTTTAAAACTTCTTCCAGGTCCAGTTTAATAAAAACGTTTGTTCGGCCTTCTTCAGTTTAAAATCTAAAATCTAAAAATCTAAAAACACCAATGATATATGTATGTATATGCTTATGCTCACAACAGTAACAAAACCAACAATGTACTCACCACGAATGGGTCAAACATGCCGGTGGAGCTTGCATTTGAATAGTCTGTAGCAAACAACCTTCCTGCAAGTCATAACAACATATTTACAATCATTAATATAGTAATTACAGTAATTAATAGTCAAAAGGATAACAATCATTAATTAACACAACATAAGATCATAGTCATAACATAACAATCATAGTCATAACAAAACAATCATATCATAGCATAACAATCATTAATTAAGGACAACAATACTAAGCAAGTTTGTGCATTATGCCATCGTGACTTGTCTTAATTTTAAAAACAGGGTAAGTTACATTACCATGCTTCAAAATGATTCAGATGAGAACCTCACGAAACCGGTTGCAGGACTCTCCCATTAGTAAGTATCTCAAACTAGGTTATCTGGATACTTTTGTTCTTCCATAGAAGATTGAGAGACTAGACCAACGGCCTAACATCCCTGTCCATAGAAGGTGTGGCAAAGAAGATTTTACATACAGTTCTACCCTCATCCAGGTGGTGGGGAATAAACCTGGGACCTCCTTACCAACTGCACTAACCTCGCACACACAGATTTCGTGTAGTGTGAATACTACAAGTGGTTTAGTTCTCAGTAAACGCATATGCAGTACTACACATAACAGATCTGTAATACCTGATTTGTTTGTATTTCACATTTACCTTTGGTTAGCTTCCATAGGATCCACGTATCCACAGTCCCAAACAGTAGGGAACCATGTTGGGCTTTTCTTGAAATCTATCACAGCAAACGATGTGCATAATTATGATGCTTTTTTGCATTGAACTTTCTCGCCTGACATCTGATCTTACCATTATTTGTCAGCACTAGTATATACAGTAGGTATTGTTACATTGCGGTCTGCAGCATGTCTGTATGGCACAGCTACAGCCCTGATTACCATCAACTGACTACTCATTGCCTTGATTAGCTCTTGCTAGCTGCGACACGTTAATATCCTCCCTCTGTACTATGAAAGGGAGGTTTGGAACCTAGTCTTTTTACTACAAGTGTACAAGAAATCTAATGAACATTGGCATTGGCACCTTCCTGCTGTAAAGTCGGACGCAGCATCGTTGTTCAATCATAGCACATGGCGGATAGCAATTGGAAGTTTTAACATGTAATAGGTCAGCCAGATAGGGCAGGGCCTTGTCATTAAGAGCTTTAAAAACAAGTAAGGCAATTTTAAAGTGAATGCGGAACTGCGAGAAACGAGGTACAAGGCAAGTGATCCTAGCAGCAGCATTTAGAACTTTCTGGAGGTGACCTGTCTGGTATTATGGGATGCAATAAAGTAGTGAGTTACAGTAGTCCAGGTGTGACTCTTCTGTTAAAAACGTCCTGATTTGCCGTATGTTATAAACTCCACTAAACGTTTTACTGCATACTTTGCAAACGTGGGTTATCCATGGTCACAGAGCTGTTCCCCAGGTTTCGCACTAAATTGACTGGTTTCATCTGAGCGGAACCTACTTTTATTTTATCGATATTTACTTTTGGACAACTGTTGATGCAACCCGATAATCAGAAATTCTGTTTTGATGGCATATCTGAGCATAAGTTGTTGATTGGCCATACATCCTCGAGTGTCAGAAATACACGCTTCCATAGCCCGTCAGCTTCAAATCCAGGGCGAAAGGACAATTATAGTTGTGTGTCTTCAACAAACACTTGGGCAAATGGCAAGTGTTAAATAAAACGGGTCCGAAAGAGCTTCTGTGGGGAACTCCACTGGGCAGACCAAAGTCTTTAGATTGTTGCCCTTCGATAACAACACGCTGTTTCCTCACCTCTAGAAATGACTTAAGCCAGCTAAGTGCATTATCAGTTATGCCGAAGTCGCTCTCTAATAGTTCGACAATTACTTTGTGATTAACGGTGCCAAATGATGAGCTCAGATCCAGCAAAACTAGGAGGGTGGCTTTCTGATTGTCCATGTTCATTAGAATGTCATTGTGTAATAAGTGGTCTCAATTGAGTGATACTGTCGATAAGACGACTGACTGATTGGTAGAGGAGTGTTTTTAGAGCAATGTCCAAGAAGCTGAGGAATGACTGCCTTTTCGGTTATTTTTGACACAAATGGTAGATTACTAACTGGTCGGTAGTTGTTTAAGACAAGATCAAGGCATTTCTTCTTGAATAAAGGGACAATAAGTGCGATTTTACAATCATGAGGTACACAACCACTTTCTAATGAGAAGGAGTAACCATTAAGGTTTGGCCGCTCAGCACTGGTGAATAAACAGATATAGTAGTTTATGGTTAACGTTACAGTGCTGTACAAATACCCCAATTAATTCCTTCTGAGCGATAGCCCTAGTAAGGAAATGGGCCCACACGGATTTTATTATACATGTATGGCCACGATAGTATGCGTGCTCTGATTGGTTCTTGAAAGGTCTGTATTTCCCGTAGTGCCCACGGGCATTACGGATTTATTGTTAATGACCTACGTGCGTGCATACCCGGATGTGCAAAGTAAAAAATGTCCTCTTGCACAGTACTAGTGTTGACATTTTGAAATAAAAGCCATATAATAAAATACTTATTAACCCTTCCAGCCCCAGCCAGTTTATCATCACATATCTTCTCCTAACATTATCCACACAGAATATGTTGTTTGGTTATGATAATAAAGTAATTGGTCATAGACATCAAGCTATCTATGATGAAAAGCAAAATTCTCCCAACATGTTTATAAGGAAGCTATGGATACAGTTTAGGAACAGTTAGCAACACACCAATTGTTGTGTTTGGGCCTGAAAGGGTTAACCTCGAACGTTCGGTCTTTACGGAAAATATCAAACTTCGTCCTCCACGCGTTGACCTCGCTATCGCTCGGTCAATACAGCATGACCTCAGTTTGATATTTCCCGTAACGACCTCACTCTTGGTTAATAAGTAATTAGCACTAACTGTAATTTGGTATCAATTAATTATGACCAAACTAATTAAAAACTCACTGCTGAAAAATGAATAACTACATAATTATACTAGTATTTACTAGCAACAGTTTTATGCACTATACTGTACCTGATTGTTGTTGTTGAGTAGATAGTGAAGTCTCATAAGAACCTTAATTTGAATTAAAAACAGAGAATCAATTTGTGTAAAGTTCTAAAAGAATATCACACAACTAAAGGCACATTTGTTCGACAATATTCAGGATTAAAAAACATGGACCAAAACATCAACTCTTCAATTATGCAGTTTGATTTTTTCAAACTATATACATTGTACCAATTAAACAATATATATGTGTTTTAAGCTCATCCTAATTGTTAAGGTATGTTCCTTGGGATTATAACAGGATCAAATTTTCTCAAAAGAAGATAGTGGGCAAGTATTCATAGATTTTAGCTGTCGTGACTTAATGACTAATTGGCCTTCTTGAATGTCACATGACAGTTTGATTAAATATTTGAGAAAGATTGATAGCTGTCAATCAAGGAGTTACTGGAAATTAATACTGCTATACACTAAGCTGACAATTCATAATTCATTAAATGTGTTTGCAGGTACTGAAGTTAGAGTCTAATTATAATGTAATTGGATAATTAATGCTAATGTGTATTTATAAATATATGACATTTTTCCCAAAACTGTGCATAAATTACAAAGATTTAAAACTTTTCAATTGTGTTTAAATTATTTGCAGCAGAAACTACAGTAAGCTTTGCTGTGCAATGAAAAAATATATATTAGTCTGTCCCATCACGAAACTCATAAATCAGCCCCTATTATACCTGTTGTGTAGAGAAAGTGAGGACACTTCCAGCAAGATACTGCTTGCGACGGGACACCATGTGAAGAAACTTGGAGCCAAAGTTTAAGCTCTGAAAAATTGAATAAATCAGTGTCTGTTCTCACAAGCTATCCCAAGCACATTTATCCCTTTCCCTCCTGACTGAAAATTGTGAACAGTCTTCTGAATTTCATGAAACATTCTCAAACTCATGAATTATTCATGTTATTTCAGACAAATCTGAGGTCACGTGGATGAGTCTTGAAACCCGGTCAAACACTCATTTCAGTGTTTGAATCAATTTTAAACTCTAGGGATCAAGTTGTTCTTAATCTGCATACTCATAATGGTCCCGCGAGATTCTATTGTGTGATGAACAATACAGTCAACGTGTCTATTTTGATTGATTGAGAAGTTCGTGTTTGAATGGGGATTTAAAACACCTTGAAACAATAAAAGCACTCGGCCGCTTCCCGGACTTGTGCATTCATTCATGGTTTCTCGGTGTTTGGAACCCCCATTCAAACATTCATACTCGTTTTTGAAATATTACTTAAAAGGTGTGGTCAGGCGACTTCCTTATCTTAGTAAACTTTAAAATTGTCAATATGAAAACTTCCTGCCAAAGCAGTGTTTATTTGAATATTTCCTCACTTTTTAACAATCCTGAATGTACTATTCAGGGTTTCAAGATGGTAACAGACTACTGAAATAACCGTTATGAACTACAGGTTAAAAATGCCATTATTTTTAGTTCAAAGCATGGCCAAGAGAAACCCAGGGCAACAGCTACTGCTGCTATTCACAAGATGTACATATTCTCAAGTCTATGTAGATTTATCAATTTTGCAATGTTTCAAATGACCATGAATGTTGTCACATTTCTCTGTTGCAGTTATGCTGATATAAGGGGGATCCCCAATTACAATCATCTTATCATCACAATGTACAACTCTTATTATCCAAAATAGTTTACAGCATCACTAGAAAATGTAAGGAGAAGATATATGTGCTGATAAACTGGCTGGGGCTAAAGGGTTAAGTTGATGCAGGCAGCAGTTCAGTGTTGGAAGCGACGCATTCAGCGCATGGCGCCGGTAACTCTCCTTGTTTTATGCTAAAACTATTGTTGCATGTTGTCAATTACATACATCGGCGTGTTTTGTAACTTTTGAATTGAAACGATTGAAGGTAAATTAGGTCTTAAAGGGGCAGTTTCAGGGTTAACCTGCAAAACTGCTGCATTCCAAAACCAAGTCCTCCCATTTTTACTTAACATTTATTGAACAGTACGATTTCATTGTGCAAAGAAACCCTTTTAACGAACAGAGATGTCAAGGTCACTGCATTTTGTTGCTAATTTACATTAATTAATACAACACTAAATTTGCATCAGCACTCTTAACCGTAATCCGTTTCAATCGTCCTCGAAATTAAACCATCCGTACCATATCTGCAAGGTTTAGGGCAGAACTATGCTTGAGATATTTGTAGCAAAACGTATTTTGTATTTCTAACGGAATGCCCCTTTTATAAAGCAGTCGGAAAAAGGTCTTAAATTTTGTTAGTTATTGGCTGTTGGAACCCTTTGTATAACTGTGCAGTTAATACTTAACGTGTATCTCGCCACTGTTACTGGTTTGCTCGTCTATTTACTGCGCATGTGTTTTGTATGATTGATTGTACAATCTCTGTTTGTTCCAGGCTCCGAACGAGCGTGCACGGTTGTACTTCCTGTTGTCATGGTTCCATGCTATTGTTCAAGAGCGCCTGCGGTACGCTCCGCTGGGATGGTCTAAACGATACGAGTTCAGCGAATCAGACCTCCGTGTTGCCTGCGATACCCTCGACACTTGGCTTGACTCTGTTGCTCAGGTTCCCGCATTTATTGTAATTCTCCGCCATTAACATGTACATAAGAAAATGTAGCACTGGAACCGTCTATACAAACTATCCCCGAAAGAAATTAAGTTTGCAAATGTTGATTTACATAAAAGAGAAGATGAACTCATGCAGAGCCTGTTCATTTTGCTATGTGCTCTTTATAATGTACAATATATCTCTACTGGTTTTGTGGTTGATCTCTGATGCAAGCGTGCAAATTTTATACTGGTAACCAAAATCAAGTAATGTTTCAAACTGTCTTACTTTACAGAGGCAAAGGAGGCCGGACCAATGCACATGTCAACAGATCTGTTAATATTTCTTGATAATCTGTCATGCTGAATTGATACCACTACTGCTACGAGATGACTGCTGACTCCCTGTCCCATTTATCCCTTATGGGAGTTTTGCACAGAACATATTTAGATTAGATTAGAAACCCAAAATCAATGCGCAGAAGCTTCTGTTGTTGTATAAATGTGTCTGTTGATCTCTCAAAGTATTGTTGTTTGCTTTATATGTTGTTCTCAGGGCCGTACCAACCTGCCACCCAACAAAGTTCCCTGGGACGCGCTACAAGCCCTCATGTCACAGGCCATCTATGGAGGACGCATTGACAACGATTTCGACCAGGTAGGCGTGCTAACTGTTGAAAATTTGTCTATATTTTTGAGAAGTTGAATTCTTCACCATCAGTCACCCGTAGGCAAACTGAAGAAAATCTAGAGACTCTTTTGAAGGGACAAAATTAAAGAGTTGAAGAGATAGAGTTCAAGTAGTTAATAAAAGTTAATTTACTTTCAAATGACTGCCAAGGATAAAAGACCATAGTTTTAGCCAAACTAGGCAGTGTCTGACCTGATGATTGAATGAAGTTCAAGAGTATAAGTGTTTATAATGTATTGACATAGCATTCATATTTCACTCGTATTTCTGCATAGAAAGAAACAAGAGTAGCACAGTTTGATTGTTAGTGATCTTTAACGTCTGTTTCGACTTTGCCCTGTCGATCCGTGTAATGGACCACTTTCGAATTGTTGGACGGGTTAGCCTGGTACTGAATTTATTGCATGAAAACGAGGTTGAGGGGTCAGGAGGAAACAAATTTGGTGAAAAACCTCGACTTTTGAAGAGCTTTAAACTCGTTCGGTTTGTGGCCATTCCAGGACATCTCCTTTAACTGAAGTACTCTGAAGGTGAAACTTGCAAAAACAGACAACACATTGGTGAATGAGCTATATGCCATATTCCAAGTCTGTATATGAAACGTGTACATCCGAAATTGCAGCTGGGAAAAATTTGCCGCCTCAAGAACAAGCTAGTTCATAAAACATTATATTTGCAGTCGAAAATTGAGGTGACTACATTTCTGAAGTAAGCAATGGTCAGAGGTTTGTTAGCTAAAAGAAGGATTTCTCAGTCGAAAATAGTCAATACTTCTCCCGACGAAAACAGGCGGAATTTTCAGATCTAAAAAGCTCGAATCGGGTGATGTTTTAACATATCGATCGCATGCTTTAAATCCTGTCCAGACTTGTGTAATTGTTGTATTTCGACCGCCATTTTCAACTAAAACATTGTACGAGTTTCGGAAAAGAGAAAGTTGGAAAATCATGCAGATTCACTGTCTCCATCAAAGCGGATTTGAAGGCAAATTATGCTCTGACATGGCATCATTTCACGCCAGTAAAACGTCTCGAAGACTGTCTTTCCTTTCCTGAATCTGCTAGTTGGCTTTGGTACT
>JANSTR010034786.1:0-13428 GCA_025434805.1 Antipathozoanthus remengesaui | reverse complement strand
TTCTTTCTTAATTTTGCAACAAACGGCTAATTGTAAACAAGGGTAAATAAGGGTAAACAAGTAAACAAGGTAAAACAAGAAGTAAACAAGGCTTTGCAAAAACATGCAAGAGTAGAATCAGTAAACAACAAGATTAGGGGGAGGGGTGGGGGCTTTTTCAGGTCAGTAGGAATTTTTTTCCAAGATATTTGGCTTGCAAGAATTTCCTTTTGCCATATAGAACTTATAGAACATAAGACCTTTTGGTGCCGGTGGTTTTTTTTTGGCCCTAAGCGCATGCAATAAATATATTTGCAAAAATGCCCCCCCCCCCCCTCCTCTTAAATGGTCGGCCCCTTATAGCTTAGTACTCTGACCTGAATGTTGTCCCTTTTGTTTGTTCGGCCAGCAGAGTTTCTCCTTCCTTCCGACGCATGCGCTGAGGAAGAACCACGAGAATGAGCAAGAAACGTGGCAATCCTAGCATAGGCAGACCCAATAACCACTAATGGGATTATGTACTGGAGCAATAGGAGGACAACAGTATAGACACGCCTGTGGCCAACTGAAGGCCAGTCTTCGTGGCAGTTGGCAGGGGGGACAACATTTGTGACCTTACTCACGACCATCAGGGGTAGGGTGGTGACAAATGCGAAGAGCCAGAGTATTGCAATCCATACATAGGCTGCTCTTTTCTTTGGCTTGGGCTTTTGGTAATAAACTATGAGCCAGAGACGATGTAACGCCATAGAAGTCATTGAGAATATCTCCAGAAGGAAAACAAATGTACTGATCGGCCATAAGAACTTGCAGTAGAATAGCGAGGCACTGAATTCGGTAATGAAGCTGTAAAACGTTGGTCCAATGTACAGCAAAATCAGCAGCAGGTCAGACACTGCTAGGTTTAACACAAACAACTCAAAAACAGTTTTGGTAGGTTTCCTTCTTGCTATTATCCCGATCAGCATCATATTTCCAACTGAACCGATTATCAAAAACGTAATGTAGAATCCGAATCGAATTCCCTTATCGACCACTTCTTTCTCCTCACCTCCTCCCCCTCCTCTACATGTAGTCGTGTTATTCATCGATTGCAAGTTAACAACTCAGTACCCTTTGCTCCTTCGGTTTGTGTTTCACTTTCCGAGCCTCGTCACCGTTTTCAATGACAGTGAATATATTCGGTTAACTGAAAATTTCGTTCTTCAACCAAAGAACAAAACATACTGAAAACTTCACATTCAAAGTATTTAACCCGCAGACAAATTACAACCAAGTATCTTCGCTGTTAGTGTATATACTTATTTCCTGTGCTGCTGTTAAAACGTTTTGCTAAATGACAGAGTCGCCGATTAGCTTGTGCTCTTGATATCAGTTGCTCAACTTTCGGCCAAGGATACGTAAACCCAAGGAGCTAGTACAATCCCTTGAGCTCAGTCCTTGCGCAGTATAACAAACCAACCAACACTGAAGACCCGCCGGGGACTGAAGAGAATTGAAGAGAATTCGTGTGCTGTCTCCTGTTCAGTTCCTGTCCTCTTCAAGACCTTGCTTTACGTCATAAACTTACTGCAAAATGACAAAATTGATAAGGGATGTGCGGCTTTAGTCATTAGCCAGAGTTTGAAATATACTAGTACTATGATCTCGTGTGAATACAGGCATACACAACATTTAATACATTTGTGCATCCAGAAATAAATTATATTTAAATTTTTCTCTAAATTAGCACCCACCTGCTAAGTCCTCGTCCCTTTTCCTAACTAAGAACAAAGTAAACTATAAATAGAGTGAATGAGTCTTTTCACAAACGACTGTTTTTCGTTTGCTTCTGGCCAGACTAAATTGACAGCGGTTGTTTCTCTTGCCTTGGTGGTCTGTTTGGCTGAGCCTAACTTCGACTGTTTATCTTAACATAAATTGCAAAGATAATTTTAATACGGTTTCCTAAACAGCAATCAATCATTTCACTAGACTCCCGTCTATTTACCACGCTTAATTATTTTGAATGGCTATGGAAATCACGTTGCTTCTTGCTCTGTCGGTGTGACGGCTTAATTAACAATCTTTAAAGACCAAACGCTAACCAGCTAACATTTTTAAACCAACCAGAAATATTTACAGTCGACTAAAATTACTTGGATACAACTGCATTTTAAAATGTTGTATGGTAATGGCTATTTGTTTGTCACACGTTGACTATTCTAAATTAAAGCTTTTAAAATGGAATTCGCAGTGAGCTAAGTGCTGCTGTTGACAGACCGATAAGTGCCTCGTCTTTTAATAGAACGTCGTATCACTCAAATCTCATTTTGTTAAGCATTTCGGCGCGGCCGGAGGAAACTGTGCAGTTTTGAACATCAAACAAAGCTCTTACAAATATTCTGAACCTGTTTCTGAAAGAGATAAAAATTAAAAATCCAGGTATAACTGCTTATAGTACAACGATTCGGTTTTGTTAGAGTTTCAGTCTGTGAGAGAAACGACTGGTGCATTTGCCCGTTTAGCGAATCTCACCTTTTGTGCATGGTTGCACCGGGTTCGAGCGAGTAGCGATGTCTGACTCGCAACCCAACGCTCGACAGTTGGGTTCTGTCCTTGAGCAAGACACTTTACGCGACTTGTTGCAGTCAGCAGTTTTGTTGGGAGCTAGTTTGCAATGATGCAATAGATTAAGGATGTGAATCAAGTAACTAATCTCCCCCGTCAACATATTAACGCTACTCGCAGGGATAACCGGGCAATGAAATACATCATTCATACTGGAATGAAACTCATTCCAGTGTGATTTAAACCGACCACGAGTCTACTATTCCTTCTAAAATCCTATTCGAGTACAAGTCACCCAAGAATGAGAATGAGTTCATCTGGATCTAAATCTTCGCTCAGGACCGAACGGGGGAATCTGAAGGTTGCTGAAGGTTCGGTTTAGAAAATCCTGCTAAATCCGGTACGGAATTAAAATTAGACAAGTTGATTGGTTGGGTTGATCAGCCAGCTCGTGTTTTCCACTATATTCGAACCGCTGAAGATTTTACTGCAAATTCATTCTGGCACGAGAACTCCCCTACAGGCGCATAGCCAGACCGCCTCGTGCACACGAAAAGTCAGCAAGACCGACTCGGCATGGCACCAGGTACGTACGCCAGAGGATGATGGCTGCAGTAATGCGCCGCCCTCCGGAAAAAATCCTAGCTACACTGACACCTGTTCTAATTTCTATATAAAGATGAGTTCGCAAATATGTCATTTGTGCAGGAATATAAAACTCGCACTGGTGTCATGAAAACACGGAGATATGCTAAAACAAAAGCGCCCAACATGTGAGATTGCAATCGAAATGTAATTATATTATCGTCGTGTATCGATACGAGGTAATCATTTCAACCGAGCTTGTTTTGGAAAGACGAGACAAAATAGATAGCATCTAAGCGCCTTAGTGTATATACAAACACTCCGAAAGAGTAGTAATAAACGAATACGAACCTTATAAAATATTATATATCTAAAGTATTTAAGATATTATATTATTAGTTGGGCTTGCAAGACATTGTTTATTTCTTATTTCTAAGATATTATTGTGGGTGTTTAGCAGCTCGACAGCCTGCAAAACTACAACTGTCAATATTTGCCAGACTAAAGGATTTTTAATGGAATTACACATTCGTGAATGCCTTTGGTGTCAATATAAGAGAATTGACACCTTCGTTAATGATTTAACCTCAAGTTGACGCTGCACTAACAAATGGCAAAATCTGTCTCATTAATGTCACTGCTCCGTCCATTCGAAAAGCATTTTCGGGAAATATGCGGAAACCCTCGATCACTGTCAATAACCTTTTTAGAACACTTTGTACAAGATTTGGAAGTTTTCGGAAATGTTCTGCGGAAATCTTCGAAAACTTTCCTAAAATCTTTGATAATAAATTTCTTCATGATCATTTCCACAACATTTCACCGATGTCTCACAATACACGAGATATTACCTGATTACATGACCGCACGAAGATTATATCAGTATCTTCGCATGTTGAATCGGTTTGAAACGAAAGATAAAACTTGTATCTTCAAGCGGACATGTATATCTTTCTGTTTATTGTACGAGAATGGGAGGAAGAATAGTTTTTTAAAAAATGTTTTGATAAGTTTGGAAAACAAGGAATCCTTATCAATCAGAAACAAACGAAATTCGAGTTCAGTTCGAGAAACATGGAGAAACTACAAAGCCAAATAGACATGTTCGAATTAAAGTACTTTATGTAATATTTCAATCATCGACGCGCTGAAACTCGAATTATGTAAAATGTTCTCAAAACTAAAACATCGGTTATAAAACTGACTGCTCACAGCCAAAAACTGAAGCATATACGAATAATATATGTGATAAATGGGAAACACGCCACTATGTACTGGTTTTATCAGTGACTACCCGTACATAGAGGAAAATTATAATTGATATACTTCTGGCTCTAGCACAAAAAATTAGGTTCAACTTTGAAACTATTATTTTCAAAACATGTTAGAAACATGCTCGAGGCCGAGGGTCTGGTAACTTACATCACTTTAGTGTGATTCACTCGCAGTTTCTTATCGTTTCAGAATCCGTCCAGTCGCAGCTCCTCCAGTAGTTTGAAGCTGACCCAATTAAACGGCATTATTTCAAACCCCGACTCCATTACGCGTCCATCCCGTTTAAACTCACTGGAAATTGACTCATGCGCTCACCTGCTCTAAGACAGGCATCACGAAACGTGAGCTGTTAAATACATATCGACTTACCTCAACGACAGCAGGTGAAACCGACAACTACGGTTTGAATATTTTCACAAGACGATTTAAGAGCAATGAAAACTAGCGTTGTCGTTGTTGGTTTGCTTAGAAAGATATGTCTAACCGTCTAATTTGTACTTCAGACCGAAAAGAATACATCCATTACCCATAAATAAGAGTTTTGAATTTCCATCCCGGCATCACTAAGTCGATGACCAAATAATGTCAAATCGCGACAACATCATTCAGTTGTCACCTTAATTTGAGAAACACGTGTCGCGGAGCTATTTGCTGTTGACCATCTTAATATAGAATCGCATGACAGGGATGAATCTAATGCAAGCTGATTGGCAAACCAACCAATTGAGGAGGAAGTATTTATAATGGTATATATGAAATGAGTGGAGTGCAATTTGATCTGAAATCATACGCGTGCATCGAGATCGAACTGGCATATAGCGCGAGTTCGATTTAAACTGAGTCACAAGTATGACTTCGGGCCAAGATCGGCCCCGAGCACAAAGTTCAATTATCAATTAATTATATCCATTTTGAAGTCGCGTTTTTATAACCAGGTCCAAGAATCGATCTTCATAACAACTGAGAAAGCTATATCGCGCTGGAATAGGTTTTTCTTTTCGAAGCCAAAAATTTTATTAGCCACAACTCTAATAATCATACCTATTAAGACAAATAATTTAAAAATTAATAACAATTTTAAAGAAACAGACAAATACAATTTTTCTTAATCATATTATATGTCGTTGAATTGGATTGAAATGAATTTGCACTCGAATGTTTTGAAAGTTTTTAAATTGCGTTCGCGCAACACACTTACGCAATTTTTGACGCACTTTTAACTGTGTACACTGTCCTGCATATTAATTCCAAACTGAACTTAAAATAATATGTTTACTGCTACAATTGTCTTATGCAATCAATAAAATTGTAGAAATTACCAGTGATTTCAAATTGATATAATTAGGTGTGAAATTGCATTAGTGTGTATTAAGTGTGGAACAGACCTTATGCATAATAACATCAAAAGAGCCACAACAATACTATTCAGCTCGAACGTGCATTAGGGTACATAGTTGTTCTGGGTACAAACGAATCAAATATAGCGTCAAGTTTCGCCGAAGTGGGGAATTTAAATGTTTCAACATTCCGATGTGGCTGGATCATCGAGTAGTGATTTGTTTGGGCTTTCAGATAGTTCAAATAAAACTGACTCAGAATCTCTAAATAGAGCGACGTATGGACAAGTTCGCTTACATTTCTGCCAAATTTTAGTATCCCCCTACTGCTGACACTAAAACTGGCCGCCATCTTAGATTTGGACATACCTACAACTCCCATACTACTTTTCGGGCCGTGTGACGTCATTATGCCTAAGGCCTATTACATACACTCAACCCGGCCGCCGCCAAATTGTCGGTGAGGCTTGCCAGTCGGTCGACAGAGAACGGAAATGGCTTGCTGACGGAGCGCTCATAGTCATAGTTTACCCGGGGGAGGGGAGTGTATGGCAGTTTATAAACTTATCAGTCCTTACATGTTCTTAGTGACTTCTTTAATGACCCCCAGAACCAGAGAACTGGCTCTTGAAAATATTATGACTCCCCTCAAAATCGACATACCTCCTCTAAATAAATTATGAACACGCTATTTTAAATCTTGTGCGCGAAACCTTAGCAATAGTCGATACAAGCTACACTCATCAATTTAGCTTGCAAGATTCAAGGAAGATTCGTTTTCACAATCGTGCGATAATATTTTTTTCGCGAAATTTAATTTGCTTTCGTTAGGGCAATACATTTTCCAAAATAATATCATGAACAGACTCTCCTGCAAGAAATAACGCAATTTAAATTATACAGAACCAGATATGATAGTACTTTTGAATTTTGAAAGACATATAAAATTTGCTATTCCATTTACCATTGTCAGAATAATCATCAATCATCAATCATCAATCACCATCATTATCAGATCATGTTCAACAATATGTTTTCTGCAGTATTCTCGGTTTTCTCAAGAAGTTCAGTTTTGACTGTTTCATCGGACATGAATGTTTTCGAGTAAAATATATCAGATTCGTCATTGTCAAGGCATGCGTCACAGTTTTTATTCTTCAATTTTACAGATTATTTTTGACAAGAACCGACAGCAGCGTCTAACCGCTGTTAAAGAATTTTTTTTCAATCTCTTCTTACTTCGTGAAAGCGTCATTGTTAGATACACTAGCTGGTATAATTTTTTGCAATAACTTCATTCCTAAGTTGCTCGCATCTTCATTCCAAGTTAGCATTATATTTTGCCTTAATTCAGGCCTCTTGTTATGCAAACGATGACATAGCGTCAGCTGGATGTCCGTAATAATAGTTTAATCTCCTGAGATTGTATGGGAATATACAAAGCTTTCTTCGTAAATATTTTTCTTTTTAGTCGAGATATGGAAATAAATTTCTCCATCTAAACAGTTCTAACAAATATAATATTAATACTTTCTCTTTGCCCACAGTGCACTGTTGTTTTTTTGGTTTGTGTACTGATGAAAACATCGAAAGAATTAATTAGAACTTCATAAACGTTGACCGTTTCCACAGCTGCTGTGCATATCAACCATAGTAATGATTGTATTGTATGTGATAAATATCTGGGGTGAGAAAGTTAGTAGTTCATTTATTTATAATTATATGTTCTTAAGTCACTTGTAATAATTCTGAGCATTATGAATAATTTGAGATCGGTGCGACAGCTCCAAAATGCCATTTCAACGTAGTTTAACCTTAAACATTGAACAAGTAAAAAGATTAGTCCAACGTTATCAGTCCCTAATCCGATACATGTACGTGTTTAGACGGCAACAGAAAATGCTGATTGGGGATTAAATTGATAAGTTGATGGACAGGAAAATTTGGGACAAGATTACTGATAGCTTCAACGGTTTCAGTAAGGGTAAACTGAAGAACTTCCAGCAAACGAGATATTGGACCAGTTAACCACTTGCAAAGTATCTATAGGACATGGTAAACATCCGTTTAACAGGACGTGTGCATGCTCAATTATTGGTTTAAAAAATCCTAAACGACCCTTATGCCCCTTCAAGAAACTGACATGCTAAATTGATGGTTTTATGTTCAAGTTAAAATCCAAACTTCAAATTCATAAGTACAAAAACATGAGCAGTCTTCTGGAAGCTTTGTGGTAATTTCAAGAAACCTTCAGATGATGTTATTATGATTGAAGACCACATTTCTTGTTTATTACTTTACAAAACAATCGGTCTCAAAGGAACAAAAAAACCGGCCTCCTCATTAGAAGCTGGACAGATAGATTGCTCAAAAAACTCTGCACCCTTACCTTCTGATGTCTTCCAATTCAGAAAGCGATTGAAAATAAATGACTCCAGATCTGCATCTGATCTTCACGAAAGCTTGGATTGGCAATAGATCGGAAACTATGCGAAGCCGTTATCTAATTTGACGACAATGTTTATAGATTGCATCTGAAAGCCGTATTGATCAGTACGTTTAAATTATTATGCGCATTACAACAAGTATCTGACAAACAAAAGGGTAACAACAGATTTATTGGTCTATATACACAAAAGATTTTGCTTCTACGAATTCAGTAGAATATATGTGCCCGAGATGCTATACTGACACTTTTCAAGTATTATTTGACTATGAGGTTTCTTGGGATTTTTGCTAGTGTTCCTTTGAGAGAAAGGTTGTCGGTCAGGGATATCGAGACAGCAGATCAAGCAGCATAGTTTGATATTTCCCTGCGATTATTAAAAGTATTCCTTATAAACTGCACTAACGAAAATTCTTACGAATTTTAATGCACTTGGATTATATTAACCCTTTCAGCCCAAGCCATGTTATCAGCATCTATTTTCTTATAATTATTATTCGTCTGGTTACTAGAATAAACTAATTGTTTATATGCAGCAAAATATCTAAGATGAAAAGCAAAATTCTCACAATCTGTTTTCAAGGAAGTTATGGAGACAGTTCAGATGAATTCAACAATGTGCCACATCTCATCTTTGAGACTGAAAAGGGTTAACTAAAATAATATTTATATGACGCAGGTTCAATAATATTTAATAAATGTGCCTCGAAGTTAGTTCATACCCTTTTGGGAAGAAAAATCTCTTTATTCCTCCTTTAAATCTGCATAACTTTGAATTTGAGCGGAGTTTAAACCAAGAGCTCAGAGTTGCACCTATAGCCCTGTCGCCGGCCTCGTGTAGATGTGTTGAAACTGGGGACAGATAACAGTATGGCTGTAACCCAGTGTAGGAGATGTCTTGAAACTGGGGGTAGATAACAGTAAGGCTGTAACCCAGTATAGGAGATGTCTTGAAACTGGGGGTAGATAACAGTAAGGCTGTAACACAATGTAGGAAATGTGTTGAAACTGGGGGTAAATAACAGTAAGGCTGTAACCCAATGTAGGAGATGTCTTGAAACTGGGGGTAGATAACAGTAAGGCTGTAATCCAGTGTAGGAGATGTCTTGAAACTGGGGGTAGATAACAGTAAGGCTGTAACCCAATGTAGGAGATGTCTTGAAACTGGGGGTAAATATATAACAGTAAGGCTGTAACCCAGTATAGGAGATGTGTTGAAACTGGGGATAGATAACAATAAGGCTGTAACCCAGTATAGGAGATGTGTTGAAACTGGGGGTAAATAACAGTAAGGCTTTGTTGGATCGAAAACGAGTTAGGTTTGACAGATATCCGATTAGCAGCATAAGTAGGTCCATGCCCGTAAGTAGCTTTAAAGGTAGTGAGAATAACCTTAACCTTAAAGGTACCAAGTAAACTGATTCCAAGAAAAACAGAATAACAGAAGAAAAAACCTAGACGTTTGGTCGTATAGCTTCGTTCTAGACTCTCTGAAGCTTAGCTATATAATACTTAGGCAGACCAGAGAATTGTCAATTACAATAGTCAACACGGCTGGTGATGAACGCGTCTTACAAGGGTCTTCGTTGATTCGTGGCCGAATATTTAGTTATTCTATCAATATTGTAGAGATAGTAACAGGCTGCTTTTTTACTCCTTGAACGATTACAGTCAAATCAGTTGCCTAGATATTCCTCATATGGTCCTCACTCACCGTTATCTTGAATTCCCAATCGATAAGTACTATATGATACACGGTACAATAAATTACAACTTCTTCCATTGGAGTGCTCATAAGCAATTGACGTCCGATCTGATCGATCGGATGGACAAGATACCATACTCCGAGTTTATATCATCTCGGACGATATGTACACCTTGCCCACAGCTGTTCTGCAGTTGTTTCGGAGTAATCGGGGCGTTCGGCAAATCATGCTATTGTAATCAAAGAAAGCCAACATCATGTCATGAGTGAGATGCCACACGGCGGACTCCAGGCAAGCACATACGAAGAGGTTGAAGTCGATCACAGAGCTTGACAAATCACCTCCTCCGCTGAAGGCCTTAAGATTCGCGTCCGGCCCTTTTCCAGATTTACAAATGCAGCGCAAGATCTGTAACCCAGGCGTTGCCCCGCTGCCTCGGTGGGACAGCTTGAGCTTGGCATTTTTGATAGCTACGAGCCACTTCTAGCAGGGGATCGAGGAATTGAGATCTAGAATTTAGGAGAGCTTAGGAGGAGTTTAAGGATTTAGGAGGACTTTGGAATTGGAAGGATCTACGAGGACTTGGAAGGTCTTTGGAGGACTTGCCAGGTCTTGCGTGTATCTGAGAGGATATGTCGCGCATATCCTTGCCAGTGCACGCTATCACTATTACAAGCATGCGCGATGCGACTGTATGACAACTGCAACAACGGTGGCCGCGTTTGTTAAAAAGATAGTGAAGAAGAAGCGGGGATAAAACGCCCAGACGGCTGTTGGCTGAATTAACTGACGGCAGGAGACATTTAGAGATCTTTTGTTAAAACGTTTGTTACTTTCTTCTTCGAGGATTTTACTTCTTCGGCCGCCACGTACTTTGTCTGTTGTTGTTTATTCTCGAGTTAGACTGGGGCCGAATCTGTGTAGTCCATACATGTAGCGGACACAAGAAATGTTTCCGATATTTCCCTGAAACATTTCTTGTGTCTCGGCTACAAATCTTGTCACGCGCTACAATGTTTCGGAAGTGGTTAAACTGGGAAACATTCATTATAGATGTAGCACACGACAGTGTTGCGTGCTACATGTATCCTAGTTTAGCCAGACCTTTAGGAGGGCTTGGGATGACCGACCAGGACTTGGTCTCTAAACTCCTATCTTCAATAGTATTTCGGATCCGAGACGTTAGCAGTTTTGTTTTTATTCCGTAATGACATCCGAGATGCGTCGTTTATATTATTGTGTTTGAATTGCATCGGTGCATGAGGTTTCTGAAGTAATGGGGAAAACCCCTCGGTTCTAGAATTAAACACCTAAATGAATTCGTTATTTGCCATCAATCAATCTTCCAGGGCACATCTTATTTTATTGTGCAAGTTTCCTTCATTTATTTATTTATTTTTAATTCAATTTTACTAACTCTTCGCCATTTGTTACAATACACTGGTGCAAGATGCGAATAAATCACTAAAAAAAACCGGTGAAGCAGAGGGTGAACATGAGTGTATGAATGGCAGGATAACAGCAAAATAGTGAAGTATCAGGTGAACGGCAGGATAGATAGAACAATGAAGTATTGGGTGAACACGAGTTGCATGAATGACAGGATATCAGTGGAATAGTGAAGCAGTGAGCGAATATGAATGCGCAAATGGCTGTACAGCTCCATTACAGTTACAAAAACAAGTTAAATTCAATATAGAAGGGATACCAAATTTAGAGGGAAGAGGAAAGGAAAAGTGGGGCCTGATGCTTCAGAAATAAGTTGTCTTTAGAAAGACGAAAAGCTATTAGTGGTATTTTGTTCCAGTTATGAACCTATTAGTGGTATTTTGTTCCAGTTATGAACATAACGAATATTAAGAAAAAATAAAATAAAGTATTTACTTTCGGTCTGTCCACGTACAAATGCACAGGGAATAGCTAGCTGTGTATCACACACAGATAATTTATGTACTGTGAGCTGTATCACTACCAGAAGCAGTGCTTTCTTTTCCGTTTATATTTCAAGTATCATAATTTATGATTAAGAACCTAGCATCGTAAATTTCCTCAGATACGAACTATTTTTAATATTTTTTAAAGATATACTCAATACGGTCCTTAACCGAACCTGCTACCTAGGTTTCTATATATCACTTTTTTCAGTACTATATCACAAGCTCCTTAGGTGAGTCCACTGGGGATTTGGAAAGAAGGGAGAGGGAGGTGGACGGGAAGAAGGGTTCAGTCAGTGTAATTATCGCTTAAATGCTTTGACTTTTAAATTATAATTCTTGCAAAACGTGGATCACTTGCCGACGCACTAGTCCTCCACAATTATATAACTATGTCTTAGATACCTATAACTTTTAAAAATATGTCATTAATTCTGATAAACTTGATCTTGATCGTACCTTCAGTCTGTAACAATTCTCACACATTTCGAATTAAGAGTACAAATTTCTCCACCACATATTTTGTTAACCCTTTCCCTCGTCACTTTTCTATTTAGTAAATTTATCAAACTTTATAAAAATTGTCAACTTCTGAATTTCATGAAACAATGAACATTTAAAGAATCTACTCTTCGAGACAAATAAAATGAATGGTCACTTTACAGGGTTTCGTCAACTGGTTCAAAATTTAGGACATTCTTGGTTATTTGAAATCGGGATTTATTAGGGAAAGGGTTAAACGATATTGTTTTATAACAAATCCTGGTCGTAAAGAACCTTGCACAGTTTATCCAGGTTCTCATCCATTACTTCTCATCATTACCAGTAATGATTCATATATATTCATCTGTTAATATCCTTGAACACGCATTTCTCCGCAAACTTATAACGCCAGTGAATTTAGCCACCGTCTATAATTGGCGACATGTTTGACCTGGAGTTCCTTCGTATCAGTCTTACACGAAGTCACGGCTTTGTCACAGAATTCTAACTCACTTCTCACATCAGGAAGTACAATATTGAAACAACTAGTGTGTTTTGTTGCCTTCTGTAACCACTTCGACTCCATCGTAAAGGAAAGAATTGTGACACTTGATGAATCCGAACCAGACGATCTTCGTCGAGATGGACTACCAGAAAATGGGCAACTGTTCAGTTCTGTGTCTTGTTTCGTATCAACAGGAGATGTCCAATTCACAGTGGAGCTGTTTTTTCTTTCAATTTCTTTCTCGTCATTGCACTGAGAACTGAGCCACCGTCTGAGAGTATCCACTGAAAGGCCACGAAACAGGTAATTCCAGTGATAAAACACAGCTCGTCTGTCGAGACAAAAACAGTGTTGATATTTGAACATATTTCACAATTTATTTTTACGGCATGAGCGAGAATCTTGATCTCGACAGATGCACGCCCGTACCAGTGTCTAATTTCACAACACAGACTAGCTGGCTTACTGGCTAGCTGGTATGACGAAAGGGCTCTTTGAACGTAATTTGGTAAAGGTTTACAAATAGAAAACCAGGTAATTGAATTCAAAAAAGAAAGCTACTGAAGTTTTGGGAAGATTTATCACTGTTACCACAAGCTTTTACTCAGAAGAAAAAATCTTCGGAGTC
>JANSTR010034675.1:0-13430 GCA_025434805.1 Antipathozoanthus remengesaui | reverse complement strand
TCCGCTAATAATACTATAACATGTTGAAGTGTCCAAGTGAATGCGAACAGGGCAGAAAACGCATAGTTCAATGTTCAAGTACTACTAGTTGGTTACGGCCCGAAGCTAGTCTCGATGGCTTCACGAGTCACAAACTGGGACTGGAACAATCAGTTCGCACCACCACGACTCCCGACGATACGTAACGTTCATTCAAAAACTGCAAAAAGAGAAAAAGATACAGAATTAAACTAGGATAGATTGTAATGCTACCAATACCGATAGATCAAGTGAACAGAGTAGCTGCCCTTCTGCTGTGTAATATAATCTGTATAGTGAAGACGCGTCTCTGCGTGGTTAATAAAAATTAAAGTGATTTCAATTTACTCTCAGTCATTCTATATGCCTTATTCTCGTCTTGCACATGCCGATTGAGCTTCAGCGCATCGAAATTGACAATGTTTTACGTGCAACACCGATACTGGGAATTGGAATACAGTCAATAATAATAGTAATAATAATAATAATAATAATAATAATAATAATAATAATCAAGATCAACACAAAAAACACAACACGACACAGCAACAACACAACAAAATACAAAAATACAACATCAACACCACACAACACAACAACAACAACAACAACAGCAACACAACATCAACACAACAACAACAACATCAATATCAACACAACACAACATCAACACAACAACAAAGCCCGTTTTCACTTCCGCTTTTTAATGCAGGTTTTGTCGTTATTTTCATTGCAATTTTCTCAGCCAAGTTGTATCGAGTTTTAGGCAGTTCAAAACAGTTAAATATTGTGCTGAAATTGCAGATAGTTTACAAGCGCTATTTTAAGTTACGGAGTAAGTTTAATAAAAACTTCAAAAAATATTGTGAAAAAAAATGCAACAGAAATTGCAATCGTATAAACAGGCCTATATCTTTGTCGTCTGTCTCCTCTTGCCGTTGTTGTAGGAAGTAAAGTGACCCGCTCATATTTAAGTGGAAAAAGAAGACATTTATATGCCTCTATTTTTTAATTCAATTAGCTATTCCCTACAAGCAGCTGGCTTCAAACTATTTGAAGAGAAACTAGAGAATCACACCCCTCTTACCATTTCATCGAGTATATAGGTGACCCTTGCTAACGAACTGGCACTTCTCCAATGGGCTTTACGAGACTGTGGGCATACGAAGCGGAGTTACTATTCAATTTGCAACCTGATTGGTAAACTACAAAAGATACCAAGAAGAAGGCCCAATCAGAGATTGATTCATCAGTAGAAACGGATTAAAGTCAAGCATAGCAAGGGACCTGAAAGTCTGTTGCTGAGCAATGTCCTACTGTTATTTCTTCAATCTTGAGTGCAAACCAAAGCTCTTGTGCAACTTAACGTCTTGCCAACAGATTCGGTCCGCTTATCTGTTATTTACCTTTGTCCGGTCAACCCATTAAAGTAATAAACACTTACTTGATATCGTAAGAAGTTCGATTATATGTCTGCGATGCCCCTTCCTTTTTGTTTTACATGGTCTTACATCTAGCGATGACATTAGAATAAACTTGAGAATATAGATTCAGTACATCAATACTCTCTTACCAGTTGGTCGAGTAAGCGAGAACTTCTTTGTGACAAGACATTTCTCCAATGAACTTCACGAGACACTTAGACACTCGACTGGCAAAGACTGACCGGCTTCGCGCAGTGAAGGTACGTCTTGATGCGCGACCAGCTTTGTAAACTGCAGCGAGATATTAAAAAATTATCAATTACTAAAAATGGGCCAAACTCGGTGAGCAACAGGAATCTGAAATTTTCTTAGGCGGTCTCAAAGTAAGATTCAGAATTCAATAATGTAATCTGAAGTGTGAAAACGAAAGCGCTGGTCCACGTGGATCAACCTGGCTGTGTGATATAATTTATTGCCAGTTTTCGGGCTCAAGACCATCTGGAATCTAGACTCTATTGACTTATCTGTTCTAAATAGCCATGAAAGCTGTTGACTTTAGGTATAGCTCTTCTTGCAGACGAAAAAAATCTCCTTAGAAATTCTGTGTCCTAATTTTTTTATTTACTCTATATCCGACATTCTAAAGTAGCAATGTAAATTATTTTGCCAAGAAAACTTGCGCCGTTCACGATATAGCGATGACATCAGAATTACCTTGCGTGGTATAGCAGCTACCTGTCTATAGTGTCAAAAGGTAAAATACGTAAGGATTTTCTTACCAATTAACTGTAATCGAGTTGGCGACGACTTACCAACGACCAGACACTTCTCCCACTCAAGGACTGACACCATCTTGTACCAACAGAAGTCCAAGACCGTATTGCGGAGGTATTACTTGATGTGTGTCAAGTTTTGTAATCTGGAACAAAATACTGTAAAGATGATTAATTAAAGATAGATTTGTCAGTGGAAATGGATACTGAAAAGTCAAGAAATACAGGAAATCTGGTGCTTTGTAGAGTAATTACCTGGTACTGAAGAAGTTCCAAAATCTTACCCTGGGTGCCAGAGGTTTTCTCGCTCACAGACGACCAGCGAGCGCGAAGCCTGAAGGAGGCCGATGGCCTCTAGCGCTCTGGCCTCACGGTCGTTCAGGTTTTGAGCTCGTTCGTCCGCATCTCTGAGCGAGAAAACCTCTGGCACCCAGGGTACCAAAATCTGTGATGCCACCGACGTATTTCCTTACACAGGAAGGTCAACTTTGCTGATAGTAAATATCTGTTTTCAGGGCGCATCTGCATTATGTTCTAAGGCGAGGCCATCCGAGTTGCTGGAGTTTAAGTAGAACTCCTGATAAAGAACGATTTCTATAAATTTTGTCGCTTTGGGTATGCTTATTTCTGCGAACGGGCAAACAGACTGTTTTAAGTAAAATATAATCTCCTGGAAATAAATGTTGTGTTTTTCAGTATTTGTATTTATGATCTATCCAATATTTAGAAGGTATAATGTAAACTTATTATTCCGTCAAGATTTTTAATGGGCGGACACGATGTAGTGATGACTTCAAGACAAACACAAAGATGGTAGATAGCAGGTATCTCTGTTGAAAAGAGGAAAAGTAGACAGATACTTTTTTGCTTGCTCATCGAGTAGGGGATAACTCATTAAAGAACCTTTACGAGACATTAGAATCGAGACAAGGACTGGTGCCACCTCGTACCAGCAGAAGTCTGAAGTTCGCGTACTGGAGGTACTAGTTGATGGGTAACCAGTTTTTTAGTCTGCAGCGAGATCGAGATACCAAGAAGATACATAATAAAAAATAGATTAGTCACTGGAAGCAAGTCGTAGTCAAGGATGTCGAGAATCTTGTCCTTTATTGGACAATCTCTAATCCATAGTGTAAATCCAGTGCATGTTAGTATTCAGTTTGACTTACTTGTATCATGTGACACTGAAAGCAAATTCGCCTCACATGTCCTAACTTTACCCTTAGCTCAGTAAACAGACAAAAGTTCAAAACCCCCACTTGTACTTCAGTTTAATTTGTGTCTTCAATACTCCTTACCCTTTGTGTTAAACGGGCACGGACGTTTGAGTGTAATGAACGATGGTAGAGGAGCGATCTATACACTCTCTTTATCAAGTGGACATGACATGGTGGTAATTGATTTTTGCCAGGCGTGTGTTGCAGACAACTATGCGTATATGCGAGCAAAATCCAAGTGGAACACATGGTAAAGGGTAAGTTAATAAAGCTATATTGAAGTACAACTTATAGCAAGGTTATTTGCTGTCAGCGTGCTGGGAGGCTGTTTAAAATAAGTTACAACAATTTTTCTGGAAATTTTGAGAACATACAACATTTGTACGATATAATGTAAATATTTTTGCCAAGAGAACTAACAAACTATCGTGGCAATGGCATCAAAATAACCTTAAGTGGTAGATAGCTTTATTAAAAACAGGTAATGTAGACAGGCACTTCTTAACAGTTCCTCGATTAGGCTACAACTTACCAACAACTAGACAATATTTTCAGTAACTTTCACAAGATACTGGAACCGACAAGTGACAAGGACTAGCACCATCTTGTAGCAGCAGAAATCCGGGGCGAGGTCTGCGTAGCAGAGGTATCAGTTGATATTTGACCATAGTTCAAAACTCTTACCTGACGTGTGAAAACGAAATGACTAATGCATGTGAATCAACCTACCTGCGCATTCAATTGTACTTACTAAAGTTACACCAATATTGCGGAAGAGGCTCTAAACTCTTATTACACTATTAGAATGTTCAGGTTTATGTATACGGATTACTTTTTCGTCTTACATAAGCACGTAATTCAATTGAACGCATTTGAAATGTCAGTTTTCGGAGAGCAGCACCTGAGGTCTTCAATATACGAGCTGCTGAATTGCTACTGTTCAATCTCGTCATCCGCTCGTCACCACCACGGATTACCCTTGATGTTTATAATTCCCCGTTTATCTTAAAATTTCTGTTCTCAGTGTCTCTAAATTGCCATGACGCGAGAAGTGCTTGCCCACTCACGTGATGATGACAAGAGAATGCCATGAGGCGAGAAGTACTTGTCCAGTCATCTGATAATAAAACTTCTGATTGTGTTTCTGACAAGATGGACCTCCATCATGAGGCTGTAGTAGTACACTGCGACATGTAGGTGCTCCCCACCTGGCACGATAGTTCCCTTTACAAGGCCAGTTTGGTCCTACCGGGACTCACAAGTTGACATCCAATACATATCCTGCAACCTCTCCCTACTAAGACATTCACACCAGGCCAACAGACTTTGCTTCTCACTGAGATGACATTTTGTCATTACTACTTACCATCCTACTTTACCCTTGAAGGCTTTGAGTCAAGTTCAAGAACTGATTAATTAGTGCAATTGACTGATCGATTTTAAAATAGCTCTCGAACAGTTCTAATTTTCTCTCTCGTTGAGTCAGCTTCATGGCTGCTCAGCACCAATCCATTAATGGTCAGATGCTTCTCCTGTAATCATTCCAGTACCGTGACAAAGTTCTTCTCATACTCCTCAGGGCTACACCAAGGGACTATAATGCCATACGCTATGTATGTAGCTCTCAGTAAAGACTTGTAACGTCGTTCAGGTTCTCTGTTTATACCTCGGTCGTGTATAGCAACAAAGTCAATTACCCAGTGAAAAAGTGGTTTCCTCTAATTCAATCTGGTTGTACACGTCCAGCTTTGAGAAAACTGACCTACCTTCACTCGGTTTTTAACATCATCAACGTTAGGAATAGGTCCTTTCTCTTGACTCTATTGCACATCTCTAATGCTCACGTTATTCTTTGTGTAGGTTGATACAAACACAGTTGGTCTCACCCATGTTGTAGGCCCTGTAACTTCTTCAATTAGACGAAGGTTGCGAAACATGTTCCAATGACTGGTACGCAGCCATCACTGTAAATACGTAGACCCTATCACTTCGTTGTCGCAGATGACTCTTGACTGAACACTTCTATTCAACCCGTCATGGTCGCATGTGTAATGTTTCCACCCCAATATATTCAAAAATCACAATAACTATGGATTATTACACATCAGCAAGAATGTGGCCAAAGCTTCCAACTTCTGCAACTTCCCTTGACGCATTCCACACAACTTCAACTTCAACATCACCATATCTTCTTCTCCATGATATTTTTAACAACAAGACTTAGGTATTCAGTCATTAGTGATGCTTCTGTTTAATCCGTATGGAACTTGAGTTGGCTTTTTGATACATTGGTAATGTTTTCTTCCACTTTTTACCAATATGTAGCTCTTTTAGCGATTTGTTGATCGTTAAGAGGTGCAGTTCTGAACGATAACACTTAGGGTCATGTAAACCTTCATTGCACTTCTTCAAATCATTTTTACAGTTCGCACGATACAATCTCCAAAACCATAAGACTGCAAATACAATACAAAAGCTCTAACCTGTTCTATTCCGTACGAGACAGCATATATCTCACAGTTTTTTCTTCTATCAATGATACTTCTGCAGCATATCCAATATTTTATGTCTGTTCCTCTATCAACGTCAATCCAGCAGTATAGTATTCTGTGCTTTGTAATATCCTCTATTATTACCCCTTCTGCATTATATCTTCCAGTTGTCTGTATTTTCCTTTATTAATAACACTATTGTGGCATATGAAATATTTACCTGTGTGTTCCTTTGTCAATGCTCATGTTATTAATTTAATCCTAACTTACCTTAAATTTTTATCTTCAACCAAATCTGATTGCGTATCGTTTAGAATCTATCTGTGCGCTGCTTGAGATCCATGTGGGGCGTCTAGGCTTTTATATTGATGCTTGAAAGTACTTACCTCTATGCTGCTTCTGGTGCTTGCATGTGGAATCGATACCGGTAATCGTGGAATCGTGATACTTCGTGGCTGTGCTACTGTTATCATTGTTCTAGTTGAAACCTATTGTGGCGGCTGACGAATTCTGTGCCATTGTTTCTCTCAGCTTAAAATATCGGTCCTTGGCTGGGTTTCCTAACTGTACCAGGCTGCCATATATAATTGCGGCGGTCGCGGATGCAGAATTGTTACCTTCTTTCAGTGCTGGAGAGTCAATACATCTTTGGTTGTAGTGAAAGCCTCAAGTTTCCTGTGATCAGTGAAGGTCCGCATTAATCTACTCTGAAACTCGTGTTGACCTTTCAAGACATTGGTAGTGTGCTCTTCAACTTACTACCAATAAGCAGTTGTTCTAAATATATGGTGATGGGTAAGTAACGCAAGTCTCTAAAACAACAGTTAAGGTACATTTCTTCTATTGCTTTTACAGCCTGCATAATATAATCACCGAAACCATGAAACTGTGAATATACAATGCAAAAAGTCTAAAATATTCTATTCCGTACAAGACAGCTTATCACCCAGTTCTATCAGCATATCCAATATTTTTTTGTCTGTTCCTCTAACGACGTCAATCCAGCAGTATATTCTGCTGTGCTATTATTTACCCCCTCCGCAGCATATCTTCTATACCATTGTTTCACACAGCATTCAATCACGATTCTTTAGTGGGTTTGCTCACTATTCCAGGCTGCCATATTCTATTTCGCAGATCAAGGATCTAGATTTTTTCCCCTGTTTGCAGTGGTTGCTTGCAGGATCCTCTATCACTACTCATTTCATTCGTTTAATTATAACTTATCTTGAGCTTTCACTTGTAGCAGATCTGATTGTGTATTATGTAGCAGTTGTCTTATGGGTACAAGAGATCCGTGCGTGGTTTCTACGCTTTATGGTGATGCATAAATAGCAGGTATCTCTATGTTGCTGGTTGGTGCGTTTTTGGTCTTCGCGTCTAAGGCTGTATCTTCTATACCGGTATTGGTGACATCCTGATACTTGTTAGCTCTGGTACTGTTATCATTCTTCAACTTGAGACCTACCGTCGCTGCTGAAAACTAATGTGCCATTGTTTCTCACAGCATACAATCACATGGGTTTGCTCACTGTTCCAGGCTGAAATATTTTATTTTGGAGATCAAGAATCTAGACTAGCTCCCCTGTTTGCAGTGGTTACATGTACGATCCTCTATCAATACTAATTTCATTCGTTTAATTATAACTTACCTTGAGCTTACACTTGTAGCGCATCTGATTGGATATTTTTTACCACTTGTCTTCGGGCTTCTGGAGATCCGAGTATGGTTTCTACGCTTTTATGTAGATGCTTGAATAGTAGGTAGCTCTATGTTGCTCGTAATGCGGAGATGGTATTTTTGTCTTCACATCTAACGCCGCTAATGGTGAACTTCCTGATACTTGTCGGCCCTTCTACTGTTATCCATCTTCAACTTGAGACCTACCGTAGCAGCTGAAACCTTATGTACCATTGTTTGTCACAACATACAATCTCGGTTCTTTGCTGGGTTTGTTCACTCTTCCAGGCTGCCATATTCTATTTCAGCGCTCAAGGGTCTAGATTAGCTTCCCTGTTTGCAGTGGTTACCTGTACGATCCTCTATCAAGACTGATTTTATAGCACTTTTGATTTCGTGCTACTGGAGATCCATGTACGGTTTTTTTGCGTTTTTATGTTGATGCTTGACTAGTAGGTATCTCAATGTTGTAGGTGGTGCGGGCATGGCATGGCTATAATCTAGCGCTTCTCTCCTGGGTACACGAGATCCATCTTTGGTTTTTACACTTTTAATGTGATGGTTAATAGTAGGTATCTCCATATTGTTCTTTGTCCGGGAATAACTTTTTGGACTTCTCGTCCAACACTGTCTGTTCCATACCAGTAATGGTGATATTGTGATACTTGCTGGCTGTGGTACTGTTTATACTTCAACTTGAGACCTATCGTCGCTGCTGAAAACTAATGTGTCATTGTTTCTCACAGCATACAATCTTGGTTCTTTGGTGGTTTTGCTCACTGTTCCAGGCTGCCATATTCTATTTCGGCGATCAAGGGTCTATCTAGATTAGCTTCCCTGTTTGCAGTGGTTACTTGTACAATACTCTATCAATACTCATTTTATTCCTTTAAATATAACTTACCTTAAGCTTTCACGTGTAGCGCATCAGATTGTGTATTTTCTTGCACTTGTCTTCGGGCTACTGGAGATCCATATATGGTTTCAACGCTTTTTTGTTGATGCTTGAACAGATAGTAGCTCAATGCTGTTGGTAGTGCGGTGATGTCTTGTGTTCGTAGGCCCACCACTGTCCATTTTATACCTGTAATGGTTATTTTTCTGATACCTCTCTGACCCTCAACTGTTATCATTCTTCAACTTGAGACTTACGGAAGCACCTGAAAGCTTATGTACCATTGTTTCTCACAGTATTCAATCTCGATTCTTTGGTGGGTTTGCTCACTGTTGCAAGCGGCCATAATTTATTTCGGCGATCAAGGATCTAGATTTGTTCCCCTGTTTCCAGTGGTTACCTTTACGATCCTTCGTCAATACTCATTTCATTCCTTTAATTTAACTTACCTTGAAGTTGCACTTGTAGCGCATCTGATTGTGTGTTATCTAGCACTTGCCTCCCTGCCACTGGAGATCCATGTATGGTTTCGCCGCCTTTATGTTGATGCCTGAATAGTAGGTAGCTGTATGTTGCTCGTGGTGCGGGAATGGCTGTTTTGTCTTCACGTCCGACGTTGTCGGTTCCATATCGGTAATAGTGAACTTCCTGATACTTGTCGACCCTTCTACTGTTATCAATCTTCAACTTGATACCTGCCGTAGCAGCTGAAAGCTTATGTGCCATTGCTTCTCACAGCACACAATTTGGCGTCTTTGGTGGGTGTGCTCACTGTTCGAGGCTGCCACATTCGATTTCAGCGCTTAAGGGTCCAGATTACCTTCTTTGTTTGCATTTGTTACCTGTACGATCCTCTATCAATAGTCATTTCATTCGTTTAAATATAACTGACCTTGAGCTTTCACTTGTAGCGCATCTGATTGTGTATTTTCTTGTACTTGTCTTCGGGCTACTAGAGATCCATGTATGGTTTCTGCGCTTTGATGTTGATGCATAGTAAGTAGTTCCATGTTAGTAGTGCGGGGATGGATTTTTTTCTTCGTGTCCTGTCTGTTCCTTACCGGTAATGGTAAGGAACATTATGAATATAATTACAGTAATTACAGTAACTTGTGATGTAACAATATAATTATAGCGCGCGCACATTCTGCGAAAGAAAAGAATAAATGTAAAGTTGGAGTTTCCATGTGATTTATATCTTTCTCCAACATTGGTGCCATGACCAGCTAAAATGGACACAAATCGACAACAACATATCGCTTTACGATCTGCGTACAAGGGACACTGCAATTGAGATATCAAAAAGGCGCAGACAATCATGGCAAGTGATGTTCCGGACACCAAAGAATTATAACATATCGTGGAGCGGCTGGAGCGGAGAACAGACGAAATTGATGTAATGGACAAGAAAATCGCTCTTTCATTCAAAGACGATACAGACATCACAGCAGCAATGGAAGAAACTCTTCAATATAATGACGGGCTCAGCAGATGTAAACTAGAGATTAAAGCGTTCCTCGAGGGACTCACGAAACCACCGGTGAACCAGTTCCATTTAGATACTCGGTCAGTTCAAAACATATTGATTTCGTCAATAAATACTCCATACAGAGCTACTATCCAAATACCAAAACTGACAATAAAACCATTTGGGGGCGATCCAGTGGATTCGCTTACATTCTGGGATAGTTTCAGTACGTCAATTCACGAAAACCCAGAACTGAGCAATGTCGATAAGATGAAGTACTTATGCAGCTATCTTACTATTGCAGTCTTACCACTCAGTAACGGCAACTACAACCGAGCAGTAGAATTACTCAAACAAAGATTTGGTCGCACACAAACAATAATCAACTCATATATGGATGCATTAACTAAGTTGCCTGCAACAACTTCAGTTGTTCATACACTTAGAAACTTCTACGACATTCTCGAGATTATATTAGAGGACTCGAGGCATTAGGTATCCAAACAGATACGTACGGCAACCTATTAATACTAATTGTATTAAGAAAATACCAGAAGAAATCCGCCGTATGATGTTTAAAACAACCCGCTAGCAGATTCTTGCCTCGACCAGCTAAGGGTAAGTTTACTTCAAGAATTAGAATCCAGAGAAAAGGGCCATCTAGCCGATATGGACAGGGTTACACCAGAGAACTACATACCAACTGCTGTCCAGAGCACTGGTGACTAGTACATCACAGAGAGAGTGCGATAAAACGAAAAAGACATGTGTTTACTGTGGCGGTTCACACAAACCTGATCAATGTAATAAACTAAAGACAAGAGACAAGATAAAATCGCCTTCTTATGGTAAAACAAACAGATGTTTCAATTGCCTCGGAACCAGCCATAAATCCGATACCTGCTTCGCAATCGGACGATGTCCGTCATTGCAGAAAAAGACACCACATTTCAATCAGCCCGCCATCCAGTAAAACGCCACAGTTAAAGAGAGGGTCTGATAAACTAGCATCTAACGCCGCCCCATCTAACAGCACTGTCGAGGCTACTCAAACAAGCAGCCCAAGTCATGTAGGCATCATGAAAACCTCTACCACAGATGCCGCTACGGCAGTTTTACTCCAGTCAGCTTTGGTGACAGCAGTAGGAAAATGCAGTAACCATCAGTGCCGCGCAATCTTTGATACCGGAGCACAGAGAAGCTTCATAACAGAGAAAACAGTAACCGAGCTACAACTTGATATCATCGGTGAAGAATATTTAAATATATCCACCTTTGGACAGCCAACCGTAAACGAGAAGAGAAAATGCAAGATTATCTCTCTGCAGCTTTTAGCCAAGAACGAATCTATCAATATATCTGCACTGGTGTCTGAGACAATTTGTGCTCCAATCAAGTACAACACAAATAACTATTGGAACTACCCACAAACTTAGAACTAGCAGATCCAACTGTTAGAAAACCAGTTCCCTTAGACGTAGATATACTGATAGGTAACGATTACTATGCAGTCCTAATCACAGGAGAATTCATTAAAATGAATCAGAGGGGTCTGATGGCAACGAATAGCAAATTCGGCTGGCTTCTGTCTGGACCAGCACCATCCCATGCACCACACTGTTATGAAAGTAGTCCGGCTAGTAGTATAATGGAGGTCAAGACAAGGTTAAGAACTAAATAATCTTCCTCCAAGATATTTGGAAATCGATGTGATAGGCATACAAGAACACAATGGTTCTAACAACAGAACTATAAATAACTTCAATCAGACTGTCAATTTCAATCACTCCACTGGAAGATACACAGTAAGACTTCCATGGAAAGAAAACAAGCATGAGCTATCTGACAATTATGGACTAAGCAAGAAACGACTTATCGGTCTGATCAATAATTTACAGAAGAGGAGTCTAGACTTCATGGCCAGTTACAATGATCAGATAAAAGAACAAGTAATACTGGGATTTATTGAGAAAGTCGAGCATCCCCACAAAATCAACGGTATCTGCCATTATATTCCACACTTTCCAGATTTCAAAGAAGACAGCGTAACCACTAAAATGCGGATTGTTTATAATGTCTCAGCAAAAACATCCCATAACGGACTAAGCCTAAACGACTGCCTGGAAACAGGGTTAAACTTACTACAGAAACTACCATCAATGCTTCTCACATTTCGCATCCACCAGGTAGGTTTCACGGCCGACATTGAGAAAGCTTTCTTGCAGATAGAACTAGATGATCAAGATAAAGACGCAACAAGATTCCTGTGGTTAAAGGACCCACACCAGGAAGTAACCAAAACCATCATCCAGATATATCGATTCAAACGCTTTCTGTTCGGTGCCGCGCCATCGTCATTCCTACTTGAGGCAACAATATAGTACGACCTCCAAGCAAAAGAAAATTGGATCGCTATGGACCTAATAGACTCTATATATATGGACAACGTTCTCTCAGGCACAGACTGCGACACAAGAGCAAAGGAATATTACCAGAAAGTCAGAAGTATGTTCAAAGAAGCAGGTATGAATCTCAGACAGTGGACCACAAACAGCAAGACACTCAGAAAGCTGATAGACGAAGACCAGACAGGAACACCAACTACAGTGAAAGTTCTAGGGCTACATTTGAATTCAGATTCAGACATTTTGAAACTCACACTAGCGAAACTTATAGAAGATACAAACAAACTTACAAAGTTAACCAAACGTTCAGTGCTTACTGTTGCTGCTAAATTGTTTGATCCGCTTGGCTGGACCGAGCCATTTATTGTGAAATCTAAGATTTTGATGCAGCAACTTTGGGAAGAACGCATTAACTGGGATGAAGAACTGACTGAACCCTTTAAAGACGAATGGAAAACATGGATCGGCAGCATCCAACAACTGCTGACAATAGAAATCCCAAGGAAAGACTTCAACTCAGTACATACAAACCCCGAGTTGCATGTATTTTGCGACAGCAGTAAAAAGGCGTACGGAGCAGTAGCATATCTCATGGACACAACAAACCAAGAACCCAGTGTGGCATTTGTCATGGCAAAGAACAGAGTCGCACCAATCAATTCCCCTACACTACCACGAATGGAGCTACACCTAGCACTTCTTGGAGCACGATTGACAAATTACATCACCAAAACACTAGAGCTGAAGATAGGACAAATGGAGATCTACCTATGGAGTGACTCTAAAATTGCGCTATCATGGCTAGCCTACAAAACTCGACTACCATCATTTGTAGCAGACCGAGTAAAGTCGATTCGAGAGCTCACATCAAACGCTTCCTGGCTACACTGCTCATCGGCTGACAACCCAGCGGATCTCATCACAAGAGGCATGAACGCAAACAATTTAATAGAGACAAAAGAATTCTGGTTGAGTGGACCTCTATGGCTACCTCATGAAGACAATTGGCCTACACAAGACAAGGTTGACACACAAAAATCTTTAGAGCTGCAGATAC
>JANSTR010034564.1:0-13430 GCA_025434805.1 Antipathozoanthus remengesaui | reverse complement strand
CATGGGCTGCATACACACCTTCTTGCTGCGCCCCTGGATGAATAGCTACACCCGGGTGCGTAGCCATGGGCTGCATATGCACATTCTGTCTACGCACCTGGATCAATAGCTACACTCGGGTGCGTAGCCATGGGCTGCATACACACCTTCTTGCTGCGCCCCTGGATGAATAGCTACACTCGGGTGCGTAGCCATGGGCTGCATACACACCTTCTTGCTGCGCCCCTGGATGAATAGCTACACCCGGGTGCGTAGCCATGGGCTGCATACACACCTTCTCTCTACGCCCCTGGATGAACAGTTACACTCGGGTGCGTAGCCATGGGCTGCATATACACCTTCTTTCTACGCACCTGGATGAATAGCTACACTCGGGTGCGTAGCCATGGGCTGCTACACACCTTCTTGCTGCGCCCCTGGATGAATAGCTACACTCGGGTGCGTAGCCATGGGCTGCATAGGCACCTTCTTGCTGCGCCCCTGGATGAATAGCTACACTCGGGTGCGTAGCCATGGGCTGCATATGCACCTTCTTTCTACGCACCTGGATGAATAGCTACACTTGGGTGGGTAGCCATGGGCTGCATACACACCTTCTTGCACTATTCTTGCTGTTACAGCGGACATGAATTACAGTTAACGAGACTGCATGACATTGTTTGCTTAAACGCTGACAAAATGCACCCTCTCACAAAATTCCTGGCTACGCGCCAACAGCTAAAACCAATCAAAACAACTTCGCTTGTCTTCACGAAAAAGCAAACAAACCTCCAACAACATTCGCATCAGATAGATAGTAGAAAATTGTCTATCAATCCTGAGCCCAGGAGTAACAACACATAAGATTGATCCTTCTTATTTAGAGAGGCTGGAAAAACGTCAGAAAGGACGGGAGGCGGGAGATATAGGGCCACAAAGGTGCGGGAGGCGGGAGCTATAGGGCCACAAAGTTACGGGAGGCGGGATATACTGTATGGGAGGTTCTGACTCCCCTGTTCCTCCCCCACTGCAATGGCCTAGAATTTTACTTCCACTTCAAGCTTGCCACCAAAACTAAAGGCAGCGAAAATAAGGTGCATTATTCATGAATGTACAAGTACATTCCTTTGTTATTCATTTTGTGTGGAGTCACCTGGATTCGCGAGTCATCAGTGTTAGCCTGTGCCAAGTTGTCTCAACACTTCTTCGGGCGGGAGAACGAAATCATCCGGGGGTGATGACTGTCGCTTCCTCTGGCCGTAGAGTGAAACTTTTTGTTTTCTTGCCGTTTTACGCTTTAAGCTGCAGTTGTCTGCAAATTACAAACTTAATTTAAGTTTTGAACATATTCAACGTGTGGAAAGTACGTGCGGTCAACATCATACAACTCAAATGACGGCCATCTCTCAATTATACCCGTAATTTTTGATGTGCGGGATTGTGCTCCACTTGGTCGTAATCCAATCGGATCCCCTCCCGTCGCTCATAGTCGACTAGATGTTGAGCGTGCTGTTCCTGGTTGGTACAACCAGAGGGCCACCCGCTGGCCTCTTCCTTGATCTTGAGCCAAGTGTTCACATACTCGGCGAAGAGGCCCTGCTGGTTTTGGGGGAAATGCCACACTTTGTGGATGGCCAACACTAAGTAGATTTTGTCCACCGCCTTCTGAAGTTCGAGTGTGCACCACGTTCCCGTCAGGGCCCGTTGGTCTTGGGTGTGCGGACAACGCCAGGTCTTTTGCAGCAGAGGCAGGTCCAGCTGCTCTTCCACACAGGTCCGACACAACGGGAAGGTGAGTTTGCACGGCAGCACGGGATAAAACAGGTGGGCTGGAGGAAGGACGGTGCACTTGGCCAAGCAGGAGCCCTTGGAATCGTTGAAAACCTATTATTTGTTTGTTCTTTCTAGTGGTGTCCCCACGGTCTCCATTGGTGTTTGGTGCGACGACTGCCTTTTCTCGAATTGCGGTTCACCCTTCATCCAGGACAACCCCTTCAAGGCACGGCTCCAATATCATGTAGGAGGTTAGCTGGTTTAAGGCCACCCGTTCACATATTTTGGACACAGCAGGGAGCAAGGACACAGGGCGGTTGTTGTTGGCCTCTTCATGATCTCCTTCCTTAGGTAATGGGATAACTTCGGAGATCTTCCAGGCTGTCGGAAACACAGAAGATGACAACGAACGGTTCACAATGTCCGTGACTACAGGGGAGAATAGTCAGTAATGCGTCCTTAATTGTAGACATTAATACTTTATCATACCCTGGTGCCTTGTCGGATGGAAAGGTCATCACAATATGGGCGTTGGTGACTGTAGAATTTAGCCATGACTCTGATATAGCTACAATGCCGTAGTTTTCTTCTTGTACGAAGTTCTTCAATTGAATAAGATGGTTCCTGTTCTTGAGCAATCGAATGTTTAGTTGAGCCAGCTTGATTTTCGATTTCTGAAGACTGTTTATGCTTTTGTTATTGAGATCGCTTGTCTTAGCTGCAAAGGTGTCAAGTGGAATATTTAATAAGTTGCCTTGGTTTGCACCACGTCGTTTCTCTGGGAAGTTTTGCTGACGCTCGACACAAATAGTAACATTGATAGGTTTATCGTTTGGACGCCATAGATGGTTTCGCCCACGTTGCCCTCTCGTCGGAACGAGCAAGTTGATGTTCTTGAGAGTTTGCTTGTCGATTTCCAGCAATTTTGCAGCGAAAAAAGGAAATTTCTCGTATAAACTAACATGCTTGCAGACTTGAAGTAGTTAGGATTGAGGTAAAACACTTTAAAAAGACGAATAAAGGATAGAAATCGATAAAAATTTCAAGTACTAAATTTATGCAGCCACTCTCGGGCGCAATAACAATACGATACGGCCACTTCTATTTAGACCACCACCATTATCACTACGTTCACGTCAAGTGTAGCCCCGAGGCCCGAATCTTGGACTTGAAAGCGGAACAGGACTTCTCCCTATATCGCTATGCTGTTTGCGGCATGCACCCTGGATCATGAACACTATTGATGTTCCTTCCTATTTTGTAGATCCCGCTTGATATTGAGCGCGTGTACACCTGGAACAACTTCCACCTGTGTGAACTGCTTCCCTTTTGTTGTCCCTATGGCTATGGTCCGACACCCAACCAAGACTATCATCATTACCACTACGTTCATGTCAAGTGTAGCTCCACGGGTCGTTCCCTGGACTTAGAAGCCGAACAACATGACTTCATACCAATCGCTATGAACGCTATTGATGTTCCTTACTATTTTTTATAGATAGGGAGCATGGTTACGTCCGTGCCCGTTCCGTGTGAACGGAGTGTTTATTATTGTCGGTGCGGTCGCGATACGATCGACCTCTATGTGGACCCTCATGATGATCATCCCTACGCTTACGTAAACTGTGGATGGAGGTTCCGCTCCTGAAAACTGAACAAACAAACACACACAGACTGGATGGAGAAACACCACACTTGTATTTTATTTCCTCAATAAAACGTGTTTTTTACAACTTTAAACGTGTCTTGGCTTGCATGATATTCTTGACCACTTTTTCAGTCAGGGTCTTGCGGCCGGGCAATGGGCCGATGGCTCGAATCATCTTGCGATCGGCCACGTGCTTGTCCTTCAAAGTCTTGGCCCTAGAGTAATCGATGTCGTGCTGTTTGGCAATGCGATCCAATCGATTAATGCCAGGATCCTCGCGTTTCAAACGTTTGTTCAACTACGTGCCGGGTCCCATGCACTGATAGCCTGGCCAATGTTATTCGCGTCCGCTCTTGCTGATCCATTTCTGGATATCCACACCGTACCCTCGCTGCTTCTTCTTCAACAATCGTGTCCGTCGAGTTTTCGACGCAGCTTTCGACCGTCGGCCCAATCTTCCCATCCTTCGGCGGGGTCGAGACGTCTCCGGGCTTGAAAGGTGGTTTTGACAATTTTATACCCTGCGTCCTGACTCTCTTCCAACATGTCTCGCCAGAAACTTTTCTTCTTCTTCTTCTTTTGGGAAGGTACGGTGCGGGTGGTATTACGGGGGATCTTGGTCTTGGTCTTGGTTTTGGGAGGGTAGGTGGGTGGACAAAGGGCGTTTAAGGGCGGTCCGCGGCGCCACGGGTTTGGGCGGCGGAGTGACTGGTTCCCGTTTCAGTCTGGATTGTACCATCCGTTTCATCCATTTCTCCAAGGCCGTGCTCACTAAATTATCGTCGTCTTCTTCTTCGTCGACGACTGTCCTGTCCTGGCCTTCGCTGCCTGGCAATTGTCGCAGACGTTTGGTGGGTTTCCGTAGCGCGCGAATTACCGGTCGAGTCTGTTGAACGGCTTCGGTGGCGTCCAGTTCGGGATCGGCTAAAATCCGGTTTTTTTGGCGGCCAAGTGCCCGGCCCGATTCAATAACGCATTGCCCGTCAATTCCCCTTTGTACCACTACACCATCTCCGGCATTTCTTTCTTGGGCAACACGATCATCTCTTCCATGACGGCGAATACTGACTCGGCCTGCATGTGTGGTCCATTCTTTATAGTCTTCGCAACGGTGTCACACATTGACACGTTTCTTTCAATCCCGTCCACAAGCCGCGCCCTCAGGAGCAAAGCGCGACGTTGTTTGGTTGAATGACGACGTTTGCCCACCTCACGCAACAGCGATTTGTACCGTCTCAACTGGCCCATCAAGGGCGGGCTCAGAGGAATACGGCGTTTCAAGAGATTCAACACCGGTTCACTCAAGGCATTGATTTGATTTTGATTGGCATGTTGTAACAGATGACGACGTTGTGTCGGGGTCGAGTGGAACACCGTTTCCAAAAAGGGCCGTTGAAGCTACAGGCGTTTCATGGTTCAATACCGAGTTCTGCGACGACGAGTGGCTGCAGCCAATCCTTTCTTGGCGGCGTACCCGGCCGCTCCACCCAAGGCACCTAAGGCCGCGGCTTTTTCGGCGGCTGCGAGAGTCGGAAAGATGAGAGCAAAGAGGGGCCAGACACCGCCTTGTTGTCATCGTCGTCTGCTGCGTTTCGTGGTCCGTCGACGTCGTCTGGCGGTAGGCATAACTGATATGACGTGTTCCGGACACGGGTCCTGCACTTTTATAGAGGGCAGTGGGCGGTAGACGTACTGGGCCTCGTACGCCTTCCGATAGGCTTCGGTTAAGGGCGGCACGAAATCCGTCACCATGTCGTCCAAGTTTGTATCTCGATCAAAAACGCCGTGGGGTCGCCTTCACCGCCTCCTCGAGCCCACGTTCTCAGTTCGATCAAGGTTTTGGCATACGTCGTATAGGCAAATCGACTCATTTGCACCAACGTGCCCCATTGTCGAAATTCGGTCCACCCTTTGACCAACGTCCCAACCGGCGCTAATCCGGCCACCACCCAACTGTTTTTCAAGACTGGACCCACAGTCAAGCCTGAGGCCATGATGAGCAAAGCTAACCCATTCCACCATAATTGAGCGCGTTTGAAACACGTAAATTGACGACGACGACACCACCAATGACAATGGTAATAGGCATACCACGAATCCAAACGCGACAAGATAGAATGGCCATCCACTTGATCCTCTTCCAACAACGAAATGGACGTCATCCCCATGTTTTTTTCTTCTTAGAGACGTAGCGGTGTGGCGGGAGGTGTGGAGATGCGCGACGAGGTCGGTTGGACACTGGGAGGACGTCCGTATTTATAGACGGTGGTGATGGTATTGCTGTGGGTCACCGCTTGAATGGATCTGTTTTGATACCTCGTTTTGATTCAGAGGTCGTTGTGGTAGTTCGTGGCAACGGGTGGGAGAAGGCGTGGCTCGGGCCGCGGGTGTCCGGGCACAACTGGGCCAAGAACGGCGCGACGCCGGGGTCAACCGTCCTGGCGAAGCCTGCGGAGGCGGCGTGGTGTCTCTCCTCGACTCTTGAGCATGAAATACATTAACACATAATGTCCACACGTCCAACTGGTTACGGCTTGCAGACTTTGACGGTTGGTGTCCATCACCTTCCAATGACGGGCTAACCAGGCTTCCAACGGACAACTTCCATAGCGTTCCAATGGCAACTCATAACTGTCCATGTCCATTTCACACGTGTCGACGCAGGGTGTCCACAACGCCAACTAATGCTGTCCTGGACGGGTCTGGAAATCAATGTTGACCACGTAGGCTTGCGGTCGATCTCGACGCGGCGAGGCAGGTAAACCGTCGCTGGCAAACACCCCTACAAAATGAGGCGCTAATTGAGGATCCTGGTGCGCCACCGTGTCAATTGCGCGTTCGATAAGGCCAACCATTCCATTTTCTGATTCTTTAATCTCGGTAAATGTTGTACATCACGGTCCCGTTGCCATCGATCTCCATCACGTTCTCGAACTCGGCGTACAGCAGCACATTAATGACATGATTGATGGCGGCCCTCAATTTAAATCGGATCCGTACATCGCCGTCTTGACGGGAATTCATCAACGCTCCATCTGCAGCGCCAATGGGTACATTGTCGAACATGAACAGAGTACAGCAGATACCGATACAACCGTTCTTTCAGAGTCCGATTGAATTGTTCGATAGTCGAGGCTTTGGTATCGCCACAGGTCAAAAAGTGGTGAATGTCGTGTTTTTTCAACACCTGTTGAAAGGTACGATTGTAAAATGTTTTGCCTTGATCCGTTTGCAATTGACGAGGACGACGCGGATGAGCCCGTTTCAGGATCCGTTCCTAGGCTTGTGCCACGCGAAGGCCCGTCTTGTCTTTGAGCGGTTCCACCCACGCGTACTTGGACAACACGTCCTCTACCGTCAACAGGTAGCGCGTCCCTCCGTTGTATTTGGCTAGCCGTTGCACTTCCACCATTTCGGCCACCCATTGATGATCGATACCCCACACTTGCACTTTCAACGTTGGAAATCGACGTCGGACCGGTTTGTGTAACATGTAGGCCAATTCCCTTGCAAGGCCTTTTGAACGTCTTGGACGTTTTGGCGATGGGCTCGTGCAAATCGACGCACATCACCCAAACTTCCCAAGACACGAGGATCTTTGTTCAAGGTGGTCAGTGCGATCTTCTTTTTCTTCTTCGTACTAGACACAACACTAAATAACGCCACAACAAGAATCCACACGAATGAATGCAATCGGGAAACCGGGCCTGTATGTCACGGTGATACCATGCACCGTACTCGTCTGTGTAAGTCTGACTTAACCACACCACGTACGCCACATAATGACCCCAATGGTAGTTTTTATAGCTTTGTAATTCCTCGAATAAAGCCAAAGGTAGATCCGCATCGTCCAATTTTAAGTCCCTTATGTCCAGATGAGGAAGAAGGCGTAAACACACGTTCTGACAAAACCACCAACCCCACCGTCTCATAATGCTCGTTTCCCGCTCTTTTCGATCTGCAGGTCATTTTATAGCCCCTCATCCGATGACCTCATCCCCAACCAATCAGAGAAGAGGATGACTTCATCACCAACCAATCAGAGAAGAGGATGACCTCATCACCAACCAATCAGAACAGAGTGAGATCAAGGTAAAAGAGGAAACCTGTATCTGACCCGTCATTTTTAAACATGGCCTCTGACACTCCAACTTTGGTCACCTTTGAACGCGCTCTTGAGCGGGAAACAGCCCGCCAAAAACGACATGCCCGTGGTGGGAAACAAATGGATCTCAGTTTACGTTTACCGACTTCGCCGCCGCTCCCGCCCAAAAAAAACAAACTACCTAAAGGAGACATCATCAAGTCCGATTCCATTGAAGAATTGATGGCTTCCTTATCTTCTTACCAAGAAGAAGAAGAACCACAACAGCTTCAATGCCCTTTCCATCATGGCATTGCCCTGGATTCCGGCGTCTCTCAGAAAAATTGGGCGTATGTGCGATGTCCTATTCAACCCTGTGTGTTTTTGCCGGCCAAGAAGAAGCCTCTTAACTCGTTCAGGCCGTTCACCTGCAAGTGCATCCCCACCTCACCGTCCTCTCACACCTGAAGGCACCTTCAGCATCCCTTGGCGATGTTATTGCCGGTAGACCGTGAAAGACAAGACGGAGGAGGCCTAAAAAGGAGGACATTACGAAAAAATCTCTTGGAACGTTGGGGAATCCCTCATTTCAACTTGGAACAAGCCCACTGTCCTAAATTCAGTATCATGACACGTTTCTGCTATGCCCAATCGTGCAGCTGCCACGACGATCCGTTTTGCCATCACTGTCCTCAAATGGAATGTTATCATTTTCTACACCGGAGGCGAGGACAAATGGGTTTAGATCGAGACTTGAACTTTGTTCACACCGATCGAGTCCACCGTTTCTCCACTAGTACATAAATCCATATTAAAATACCGTGTAAAGCAAAAATTCAAGGTGTGTTCTCTTTATTTTACATAACATGTCGTATCGCCGCTGCGTGACATTTGGCTCTGCTTTGCGTTACATGGTGGCCTCAAGGTGCGTGACACGCCGCACGACCTGTTGCACTTTGTTATTGCGTGACCGCACCGACCCACCCCTCCCCCACATTTATTCTGTCTTTCCCTACTCACCCCTCTCTTTTTTCTGGGTTTTGGCGCGCCCAATCCTGCAATCAGCGGTTTCACCCATGACAGTTTTGGTCTATATGATCCCACAGTACTACTAATGGTGTTTACGTTTCTATTCTTTTTTGTTCCAAAGCGTTCAGCAGTAGTAGGGGCTGACGCTCCTTTTGAAGTTGGTCAAGTGTTTGTGCAACTGCTTTTAACTATTATTTGACAATTTAACAGTTTTCACTTTGGTTTGGTCAAAGGCATGCAAGTAATAGTTGTAAGTAGTGGCATAAACACTTAACTTTTTCATTGTCTGCCATCTTGCCAATATGACAGAATTCGAATGTTTATCGAACCCGAAACGAACATAAGAAAACGAACTGAAAGGCTGAAACTCCGTAAAGGAATTAATGTATTGGGATTCGTGAGATGTCAAGCAATTACTTGGTTATCTAGCTTGTGTCACTAAAGTTATATTTCACAAAGGACTGAGGGGTACAATTGGCGCTGCACATCCAAAAGTCAGCCCGAGTGAATTGTTTTGCAATGAAAAAACCACTTCCAATTCCGGTATGCACTCATTTAAACTAATTATTGTTTGCAGCGTCAAAAAGTTTTCCTTGAAAGTCTGCGTATTGTTTTTCTGTACGGGTCATTCCATCGTCACAGTCTTTGTACTTGTTTGAACGCACCTTTGTTTATTTGGCGCCGGTTTAACAATAACCTAGACAGGACAACACTGTGACGCTCTCCTCATTGGTGTACAACTTAATCTGTATACCAGTGAGGAAAGCGACACAGATTAATGACAATCGTCAAAAGACTAGGTTATATTTGTCTGTATAACTAATCAGGAGAGCTTGTAGCTTCAAGGGTGCGTAACAAGCTTCGGCAGGCCTGGGATCCGTTCGCACTCTCCCCCGGTGGAAGTGACAGCTAGGGGGTCGTATCGGGATGGGGATTCTGGTTGTCTCTTCTCCACTTCTTTTTGTTCATATTTTTTAACTTCTTTCTCATCTCGTTTATTTCAATACATCCTTGAAATCTTGTTTATTTTTCCTATTTATTAAGAAATACATACTGAAATAATGCAAATTCGAAGCGTTAACTGGCAAAGGATCTCATGACTGAATATTCCGGTCACAGTGATAATTCAGTGAAAATGCTACTTCCTCTTAATTTAAGTCGTTATTCTTATATGATATTTTAGTGATCTGGTAAAACAGATAACTGCAGCAGCAAGCTATTGGAAGAAGACTTCATATAAGTTTCGTTAACAGCCCCTTTATTTGAATACTTCTACTCGAAAACGCCTGTGAAGTTAGACGAATTGTAGAAACAGACTATAGATCGGTTTCTCCAGGAGACTGCTAAGTCTCCTGCTATGGTCATGTATTCTTGAAGAACCATCACTCAGAGTTTGCAAACTGTGTTGTGGCCAACTGTTAGCGCCTAAAACCAAATCAAGCAATCGGAAGAAAGCATTGTTTCTTTGAAAAAGTTCACTGTTCAAAATCAACATCATGATCAAGGCGTGAACAGAAAAAGATCGGGTCTCCCGTAGTACGTCAGAAACACTAAAATTCATTTTATCTTTGACTTAGTTCAGATCCTAAACTGACACGTCGTGTGTTATAGCAACGCCTTTTTGCCATTTAACATAACATTATTTTTGTGATTCGGTTTGCCGCTATAGTGCGTTCCATGTTTTGCTTTTGAGTTCCATATCTGCTCCAAACAGGTGATTGTTAGTCGTATCTAATTTCACTCGAACTCCAACACTTTCAACCAAACATTTTGCCAGTTTGCAGGCGTCACTAACACCTCCATCACGCTCTTTGCAATCAAAACAATAAATTGAGGTTAGTTGCAGTTAAAACGTCGTTCGCGCCACAAGATATAACCAAGTCTGACGACAGAACAAAGGAGAAGTGGGTGCGGTTGCGTTGGGTTCTGTTTCGGTCGCTCTTTTACGCAAGCACCAACCACCGCATATCCACAGCAAAGCGACTTTACAAGAATCTGCCTTCGAGATTATTCACTCTGACTACCACGATCAATCAGTTATATTAATTTTATTAGCGTGTTTTATTTGTACAAAGTCTTGTGGTCAGGAGTATGTACAACTGCGGTTATTCGTCACAACATAAACGCAAAACCTATCGACAACTTCAAAAGCAAATTCAATAAATAGAGCCAAAGTATTTTTCCCTGCCGTCTTCGCTTCGGCGAAACAATTACTGGATCGGGATTAAAAGCAAGGGAATTGTGAACATTTGAATCCGAGAAGCAGTATTTGTGTGTATCAGATGAGACTAGGTTTCTTCAGCAGACGCCCTTTGCTGTTAACGCACTACAGTTATAAAATCTGAGGTCAATTAACGCATGGGTCAAAACTTCTTCAAAACGCCCAGCAATGAAATATGTGGAATTGGTATTAACCAGACATGTGAATAGCGCTTTTCGGGAGCTCTGATTGGTTTATCAAACACCGAATATCCTGTGCTATATACTTCGGTTAGTCATACATGAAATTTGACATGTAAATGCGCGCGTAAAATGGGTGGACAAACTGGTTGTAAAATAATAAATTAATTAATTTCAAAAGGGCTATTCACCTGTTTGGTTAATACCAAAACAATTATCGTCCTCAGTGTCGGTGCCTAGTGGTAGATATTCACCTCAACTCTTGGGATTAAATATTTATTCTATTGTCATACTAACGTTCTTTAAGGCAACGTGACTTACAAAGCCTTTAATGCGGAGATTGTTTTTGAAATGCCGGCGTTTTTGAAACCGGAAATTAACTGCATCGCCCGCTTGCATCACGAGCTTGGAAATTACATGGAAAAAGCCTGGATTTTTTTCCGGGCTTTTCCATATGTGCAAAATTCCATGGAAAGCCTGGAGTAGTCCAAGAAAGCATGGAAAGCCTGTATTCCTACATGGTCTATAAAAATTCCACGAAAAAGCCTAGAATTTCTTCCGGGCTTTCCAGGCTTATCCATATGTGCAAAATTCCATGGAAGGCTTGGAGTGGTCTAAGAAAGCGTGGAAAGCCTGGAATCCTACCTGGGCTAGAACTCCATGGAAAAGCCTGGAAGAAATTCCAGGCTTTTCCATATGTGCCAAATGCCATGGAAGCACAATTTCTTCCAGGATTTTCCAGGATTTTCCATATGTGCAAAAGTCCATGGAGAGTCTGAAGTGATAAAAAAACATGGAGTAAAGCCCGGAACAGCACCATGGAAAAGTCTTAAATTTCTTCCAGAATTTTCCATATATGAAAAGTCCATGGAAAGCCTGGAGCAGCACAGCCATGGTTAAATTTGGAATTTCTTCCAGGCTTTTCCATAATGATATGTGTAAAAGTCCATGGATATAGCCTGGTATAATCCAAAATAGTATGGAAAGTTTGGAACAGTACTTTGTCTTATTAAGTGGCCAAGTTTAATTTTGCCACACATTTTAATTAGACAATTGTGTACATTTAATATTTTCCTATTGTATATAATATATATCAGGTTGTTACTAGATATATTTATGACTGAGGTGGAAGGTTGTAGAAAAGGCAAAGAAAACTGACAAACAAATAAAATAAAATAAAATAAAATAAGAGACATTATATGACAGATCATAGTATTGTTTGAGTATGCATTTAGGCTATAAATATACCACATGTACATACAAATACAAACAGTTATTATAACAAATTTATAAATATATACTTAAAAGGACAGAAAAAGTATCTAGATTTAATATTTCAAAAATTATAAATTTAAACATACTCTCTCTATATATTCAATAACATAAATTAATTGTTAAATTGACGTATATGTATTGCATGGTTACATATCACCCAATCTCTAATTAAGTGAATCAGTATAATTTGTAAAGAAAAAAATAGACCTATATTTAATTAATACACATTGTATTTCTTTATATCATTGCTACTGATTCACATATTGTACAATAATTGTATATCATGAAAATTGTTGTTGACACATATAAACTGCCAATCATGTATCCTGGTATTAATAAATTAAAAGGTATGTGACAGCCAGATTAAATGAACTTGGTCCATTACAAGTACTTAGTGGCCAAGTAAGTATAATTTTGCTTAATTAAGAAAATGAATTTTATACAATCATATGTACATTTAATATTCTGTTTTTCCTGAAGATAAGAAATACAAAATAGGACAAATGAATGAAAAGCAGCAGGTGATTAAAATCTCTTGACTAACAATTTTCTCTTATTTGAACACAATTATTAGCAATCATTATGATACAACTTGTATATATATTATTGCAGACACACTCCCCCTCCTAAAAAACCCAAACTGACACAACAGTTAATTGATGGTTTGCTAAATTATCTTAATCCATGTCTTCAAAGTTGCTTTATAAACAGGTTATGGTAATTTTCTGTTCATTTTAGACAGCAATTTGTGGTATATGACCAATTGATAAATTTTTATATCAGCAAGCAACTTATTCAGAGTGCATTATTTAAAGAGAAGATACATGCTGATAAAATACTTGAGTTTAAAGGTTAACTACAACCTTTTCATGATGGGTACAATAGTTTACATGCATATACAATATGTGAATTATAAATAATAATGTTATAAATATAAAGAATGAACTATTCCAACTGTTGACTCAGTCTCCAACTATAAAGATCCTCCTTGGAAAAACCTGAACGAAGATTTACCGAGCTTTCTGCTTCAGAAGTAAAGAGCATTGACAAGTTGTTACTAAAGCCGATCGCGAACTGCAATTGTGCAAGTAAGTCACATCGACAAAATGAATATGGAGAAGCTTATCTATATTATAAAACAAATAGAACAGCTTTTCCCGTGCTACGTACAGTAATAAAGCACTTAGGAAGTGACGAGAGCACTCAAGAAGTGAGGAGAAACACTCGCCTTGCGGCTCGTGT
>JANSTR010034453.1:0-13432 GCA_025434805.1 Antipathozoanthus remengesaui | reverse complement strand
TAGATGGATTCCCATACAAAGTCTCTAATTCGGCCGATCTTTCTGGTATGACGAATTTTGAGTTTGGGCTGCCTGTGGACCACCTTCACTTTGTTGATAATCGTGTCCCATGTAGAAAGCCTCTTTGCTCGCACAGTAGAGGAACGACGAGCCTTCGTATGCAATGTAATGATCACTCACGAGTTGCTGTTGACAAAGTATTGTAAAAATAGTAGTAACGTTGGGTACTGGTGCGTATTCGTGAAAGGCCTACTCTGTGACCAAAAACCACAGAGGGCTAAGGCGAGGCTGTGCGGTCTAACGCGGTTTAAGGAAAAAAATCTATTAAATTGTTACGAGTTAGGGCGGGATAAGGCGGTTTAGTGATAATTCAACAGGTTTTGACATTGCAGACTAGGGCGGACTTTAGGCGGTTTTAGGTGGTTTTAGGTCCCAGAGATGGTCCGCACGGAGTGTCTCAGTTGCAGAGTTGATGACTCGGTGTCGTCTAACGCCACTAAAGGCCCTGTTACACTGCACAACTTTTTCAGCAACTAGCCTCGCAATGCCACAAGACACAGCTTTGCTGGTTGCCGAGGTTAGGTGTTACATTGCAGATTGAAGCACCTCGTTTCCAGAACTCCTCGAACGAGACATGACGCATGCACTCTCTGATAAAATGCCTCCAACTTGCGAGACAAGTTGCTGGATTGGTGATGCACTGCGCTGTAGGTTGCTGCAATCCATTGCGACTTCTACTTCGTGCAACGCGAAACAAAAAATATTAGAGACCTTAAGTAACGACGACGGGAACGTCAACGAGAACGGCACAAAACAATTGACTTAATTACTGAATACAATGACCGCACGCTGGAATACAACCAGCTGGACAGTTTTCAACCGTTGTGTTGAAAACAGAACGTCAAAAGCTCGGGGTTTCGCAGAGAACGTGAACGTCAATGCGTGACATGTCAGAATATTTTTGGTGAAAGAAATGCTCGTTGAACCGTGTCAAATTTTAAGCCAATCGAAAGTAACATCATACACGATGTATCTATGAACAATTCAAGATGGCGTTTGAGAGCTATTTTTTAGGTAAAGTCCGAGCTGTTCCGATTCTTGAAATTCGACCTTTCTTGAAAACCCGTCACCGCCACGAATTTAGCTTAAAATATTCACAAGGTATTCAGGTAAAGTGTGTAAGGTGTAAGAAGAATTCTAGTAGCTAATTTGGCGACTAACTTTTACGACGTAAAAAGTAAAAATCCTAGGCACTGGCGACTGTATCGGTCGAGTCCTGAATCTACCTTAGCATCTTCTGCTTGAACACGTTGTTCAGGATCATTGAGGACGCCAGAGGCCGAGAATGAAAACATATTGAAGTTGAACGACTATAATTCGAATCTTACGACAATCTACCGGACGAATCCAAACTAAGACAAACAACACTTGAGCTTTTTCAGTTGTTATTAACTCTGATGAAAGCTACAACATGAATAAAAAAAACTCGAAACGAACAACGAATCTTATATTTCTATCTCGTGGGAAAAAACCTTAAATAATATAATACACTGCAATTCTTCAGAAACACATTGTCTGAACAATAAGCTACACTTGAACGCTCGAAACAAGCGCTGACAGTTATCTTGTTCAATATTATTTTATTTTTATCTTTTTCCAAGTATTGTTGTTTCATTACGTACGTCCCGTTGTCTCAAAATCTCCGACGTTTCTCTCAGTCTCCTCGCTGTCGACCACGGCCTCGTCCTCCTCCGAGGATTGGGTATCAGTGTGATCGTCCAGTACTTCGTCACACGTCATATTCATACCTTTTACAGTACCGTGTGTTTCGTCAGTGTTGCAACACGTATTGGAGAGTTGATTAGCTTCATGTTGATGCTGCACGAAACTTCTCACATCCACCTCGAGAGGACCTCCCTGTTGGTCATGTGACTGCCCCAAGTCATCCCCAATTGGCAGCTGAATGTGGCTACTAAGTATCTGCTGACCAACAACATTTTGTATCATCTGCTCAACCTCTGTGTTTTGAAAGACATGTTCGACCACGGATAACTCATCTGAAGTATGTGACTGGTTTGCTGTTGAGATGACCGCGGCGCCGTTCAGCATGGATTGAATCAACGCTTGCTGCGACATCACAGTCTCGGCTAATGTCATAACTGCAGCCGCAGTGTTTGGGCCTATAATCTCGTCCACGCTGTTCTGGACAAGAACTGGAGTGGTTTCTATGGAAACTTCCTTGCCGATCACTGGTTGAGACAGTACTAACTGGTCAGCAGTCGATACCTGGGTGACTCCAGGTGGAAGAGCTACCTCGTGTTGCGTCATTACCTGATCAGGGTTTTGAACTGTTGAAAAACGACGGTGGAAGAGTTATTTAGAGAGTGGGACTGAAAAAAGGAGTTCTCGGAAAACAGATTAAGTACTGTGGCACCACTACAAAACAAAAAGTGGACTTGCAGTATTGCTAGCATAATAAAGAAGACGTGAAAAAAACTAACTAACTTGAAGCGCAGACGCTTTCAATAACCACAGTTTGTAATGAATATAGGACGTAACCCTGGCCACAAACTGTTGCTGCAAATCAATGCAAACAATTTGCGATAATGGTGGAAACAGTTTTTGCAGTTTGTTTCCAATGAGCTGCCAACTGTCGCAATGATTATCTAGATTTTCTACAGTTTTCGATGAATCGCGTATGATGAATCAGGAGCGGAAAATTCTTCAAAGAAAGCAAAACGACAAATTATGCCTTGGTGAAAGCATCATGGATTGTACACTAATAATCCGGCAGATAAGGTGCTGTCGCTAACATGCGAGTATGGAAACAGTAATACTAAAGAATATAGGGAGGATTGCCGGTAAAAAAACAAATGCAACAAAATACAAATGATTGGTATCCACTCGCAATCACAACAACGGTGATAAACTAAGCTAAAAACGAGATACGGCTTCGCTACCAAATTTAAATGACGCACAATTAACAATAAAATATTAACGGCACTCCAGAATAAGGAAAACATAAAAGCGGATTTGATCGTCCTTGAATACTCAGTATCTGTTCAAATACCGAGGCAAAAAAGCGGACTCGTCAGTCGTCTAAAATTCTAATAATTAAAGCTGGTTGAGAAATCATAAATGCTTTGAATTTCGTTTCAGATACAGGGACATTGCCCAGTATCTGTTGTGACCAATTTATTGCATACTACTTATTAACCGAGAGTAACATCATTACAGGGAAATATCAGAACGAGGCCTTGACGTATTGACCGAATGATCGCGGACCGTGGTTAATAAGGTATGTATAGTCCCGAGCAAAAATCACATTATGGCCGGTCATTATCAAATTACCATAAAATATTTTTCTGTCAAGAGCCAAATGCAGTGCGCATAATATCGTAGCAATATAATGATTTTTTTTTCAAAACTGTGGTTAAAAAAAATCTGATCCAGGAAATCATAAAGGAAGTTTGTTTGTAGCTTATTAATAACTGATATTGTTTTCGTTAATCCTGAAGACTCGACAATCAATGCAATGTGCAATAAAGTTCTAAACTCTTTCCGATTAAACTAATAATTTAAGACAAAGCTAAGTTGTAGAGCTACATAATATAGTATACTAGGTTTGGTTACTCTTGAAGTCACTATGTACCTGTTTGGAGGGTGTGAATTTGAGGAAGTGCATCATTCTCCCCAGTTTCTTCCTCTTCATCCGCCTTGGATACGAGAAGGTCAGTGAAGTCCTTTGCTGTAGCACTGGTTGCATCCGACACATGTCTCTTCTGGTGTGCGTTTCTACTCCCACTCTGACTGAACAGCTTGCCGCAGATGTCACACTCAAACGGCTTCTCGCCAGTGTGAGTAAGCTTGTGTTTGCGCATGCTCGAATGTTCGGTGAATGTCCGCTGACAGCCCTCATACGGACATAAATAGGGTTTCTCACCTAAAACACAACAGAACCAGTTTATTATGGGGTCATTTATGACAGTACAAATCGTGGATTAGTTGTTGTTTTTATAATGCAAGGTAGTTAGATATTTATCTATTTGTGAAAAAAATTTGCTTTTAAACTGACATACCTACAAATGTACCAGTACTACATATTAACAACATAAAGAAAAATTGATTAGTGTCATACCTCCGATAGATATAGCAGTAGTTACAACGTTTTAATGTCTGATATTCGGTGATCACTCACAAAAGCTGCTCTTCGTTTTGGACTAGTCCATATCTATTGTACTGTTTAAACTATAGCTATTGTTCGATTAGCCAATCAGAAAGCAGCTTATTTTACACGTATTATCTAAAGGTATTGATAATTGTTATCGTTATTGTTCGATTAAGCAAAAAGAAAGCAGCTGCCATTATAAACGTACTGTTTAAAGATGCTGATAATTGCTGTGGTTATTGTTCAGAAAGGCCAATCAGCAAGCAGCTGCTGTTATACGCATTGTCTAAAGGTGATTATTGCTATTGTTATTGTTCGATCAGCCAATCAAAGAGCAGCTGCTATTACACGTTTAGTTAACGATGTTGATCATTAATATCGTTATTGTTCGACTTAGCAAAGCAGAGAACAGCTTCAAACAAGACCTGGTCAACTCACCGTATATGTTATGTTATTGGAGGAACTTGTCATTGTTGTCGATTGTTACAAAAATATTAAACAAACCAAGTGAAGTGACCATAGTTTAAAAATGTTGAGCCAGTCAAAATATGTAAAAGTTTAATGAGGGGGATATGAGTTTATTCCAAGAGGAATAGCATTATCAATCGCTATACTTCTGGTGCCTGGGCCCAGTTGTTCAAAAGTGGATTAGCACTAATCCAGGGTTAAAATTTTAACATGTGATTGGGTTTAATCCTTTATAGTCTGATGCCGAGAGTCATTTCTGGTTTCAGTGACCAGGTTAACTTGGAGTGCTTTAACATTACACTAAAAGGACGAAACTTTGTATCACTAGAAAAGATAATTTAACCTGAAGTTTCGCTTAACCCTGGGCTAAATCTACCCTACTTCCAAACAAGCGGACCCTGTTCTACAAAATTACACCAGTTGCAATTTTCAGCTTACCAGTGTGTATCCGCATGTGGTTCTTAAGATTTCCAGCAGTTGTAAATGTTTTCATGCATGTGTCAACCTCACAGGTGAAGGGCCGCTCTCCGGTATGCACTCTTTTGTGAACATTCAGTCGCTGAAGCACATAGAAGCTCTTGTCACACCCTTCAAAGGGGCACTTGTACGGTCTCTCTCCAGAATGGGTTTTCATGTGGTACTTCATATGTGCAGGCCAGGCAAATGCCCGGTCACAGTCTGGATGTTGGCACTTGAGGAATAGTAATTTAACTACTATTAGAAACCTACCATTTATAATGGTCTACTATAAATAATGTAACCTGTTGGGTTTGCCAGTCACAGGCAATTTTCTGATTTATGAAGAACTGGGGTTGATTAGGTTCCTCCAAAGTCAGTTAGGTTGCTGCAGGATTGGTTAGGTTGCTTCAGGGTTGGTTAGATTGCTTCAGGGTTGGTTAGGTTGCTTCAGGGTTGGTTAGGTTGCTTCAGGATTGGTTAGGTTGCTTCTGGGTTGGTTAGGTCTCTTCAGGATTGGTTAGGTTGCTTCAGGGTTGCTTAGGTTGCTTCAGGATTGGTTAGGTTGCTTCAGGATTGGTTAGGTTGCTACAGGGTTGGTTAGGTTGCTTCAGGGTTGGTTAGGTTGCTTCAGGGTTGGTTAGGTTGCTTCAGGGTTGGTTAGGTTGCTTCAGGATTGGTTAGGTTGCTTCAGGGTTGGTTAGGTTTCTTCAGGATTGGTTAGGTTGCTTCAGGGTTGGTTAGGTTGCTTCAGGATTGGTTAGGTTGCTTCAGGGTTGGTTAGGTTGCTACAGGGTTGGTTAGGTTGCTTCAGGGTTGGTTAGGTTGCTGCAGGATTGGTTAGGTTGCTTCAGGGTTGGTTAGGTTGCTCAGAGGTTGGTTAGGTTGCTTAGAGATTGGTTAGGCTGCTTACATGTGCTCCCTCCATTCTTATCACAATATTGCTTCCAAAAACCCAATTAAACAAGCCCCTTCATATTCCACCTTCCCAATACATAAATTTATTTATATATTTTTTTAAATTTAGAGATGCATTACCAAGTTACACTCCCTGTCATTTTTTCAGAGATTATCACCACTGGTTATAAATAATATTAGTTTTCTTACCTTGAATGGCTTTTCTCCACTATGGGTACTGAAATGATATTTGAGGTGTCCAGAGGAGGTGAAGTTCCTATTGCAGCCTTGATATGGGCAGGCAAATGGTTTCTCACCAGTGTGTGTTCGAGTGTGATATCTGAGGTGTGCTGTTGTTGCAAAGCTTCTCCCACAGCCACCTGCAAAGCTGCACTGATACGGTTTTGCTGATGACCTTATAATCAAGCAGAATGACAACAGTTAACACATGTACCTGTAGTTGATAGATTATAATGATAATTTAAGAAAATAATGACAAACTTATGCTCACTTGCATGTTTCCTTGTCTTGTAAGGCAAGAGCTGAACTTTCTTCTTGGTCCTCTGCAATTTCATCAGCATCAGCATAAAAAAGCTCTAGAAACATGACAAACACTAAAATCAAGTTTCTTTACAACATTATTACTGCAACTGCCCACTATGTTCCCTTAAATTCATGAAACTGTGGAATTGCCATGTATTTGATCTTGCGGTCAAAATACCAAACTAATTGTCTACATAATTTATTATCTAGAAACTAGGCAAACAGATACAAATTAATTTCAGAGATTTATTTAGATAAATAAATAAACTGAGAGTAGATAAATAGATAAACTGAGCAAGTTCAGTTTGAGAAGCAAAAAATTAACCTCAATAATAAATACAATGCCATGCTTCTACTAACTGCAGAAAGAACACATAATATTATTTTCTGTGTTGCAGATAGAGAATTGTGTAGATTTCAAACAATTCACTAATAAAACATTAGCTTTTCACCCACAAACATTGGCATCAGATACTTGATGCTGCTGATTAGAAAAATATAAATTGTTTGAGCTTATGCTATAAAATATGTTACCAGAATTGCTGCCATCCACATTTGGTTCTGGGAAATTACAGCCTGTCTCCCCTGACACCATCTGCACAGTGCCATCAGATGAGGATGAGGCCACTGCAAGCTGAACCTGACTCGGCTCACATGAAGCCTCAACTACAACTGGCTTGTTTTTAATTACACACTTGAAATATGTTTTTGCTGCAATAAAAGGGATATTAACTTTTATTACTAATGTAAGCATTGCTTGCCTACACAAACAGATATCTTCATGCTAGCACTCCACAATAAGTCTTAACTAGAAATTGCATTGAATAACAATACATTCATTCATTTGCAAGATGACTGTATATAACAATATTTCCAAAAAATATCCATACATCCTCATGAAGGGTTATTGGAAATGCCAAGGAGGAATGAAAGAAAAAACAAAGTTTCGAAGTATGTGACCAGACTGAAATAGTAGCTGGGCGACTTAATGAGTAAAGTTACTATAACTTTTGCAGCTGACATACAAAGGGTCTGAAGCCCAGAGTAGCTGGCAGTTTGAGGCTGTGTAGCCAGCGGTGCTGTTTTTGTGCATAACACACAAAGAAATGTGGTACATACCATGATAATCTCTGTTAATCTCACCATTACCCCATTAGCTATTAATTTCAAACAAGTTTACAGATGGGGAAAGGAGGTACAACCAGTTTGGAAAAGGTGGTACAATTTACCTATGTAGTGGCATGGCCTTAAGAAAAACACTGTAGGCTCAAGAAGCAAAAAATATACAAATAACCCAGGTTTGGAAGTAGTGCCAGATTGCAAACTGATACAAATTGCTTTTAAATTTAGTTTCACTGCCATAGAGTAACTTATGCATGAACCATCAAATGTAGTTGCTACTAATATGACAGGTCTGAAACGAGGTTACAAATTATATATAAGCAAAATTCTGTTGCTTCACCCATTTTGTTTTGTGTAACCCATTTCTTCCATACTATAAACTACAAACAGCTGATCAGTATGCTGTGCTACAGGATCGTATTTTACATACTGTCAGTAGTTTCCTGACGTTTACTGATCATAGGCTCTCAACCTAAAAAAGAAGCCTACAAGAAAACATGAACAATGGGTTATCAAAAACCGAGAACTGACTTAACTAATACAGAAATGAAACGATCGTTTGTGCAATTTATACAGGCCTGTTACAAATAGAACCCAGTTATAGCGGGAATTGTTGATAATTCAGGGGGTCGTAAGAGGGGTCCCAAAACCGCACAAAGAAAACATACAGTACCGCAGTACCACATCAATGTTTTTCAAAAATTGCTAAATACCGCACACCTCTTGGTCTGTAAAACTGCAATACCGTATGTTAAAAGTGTAATTTCCGCAAAACTGCATCAAAAATAATGCAATATCGCATCACCACAAACCCTTACGCCCCTCTCATAGTTCAGTTTCCATGCAAGTCTCAGACACTCTACAAGATACTTAATATATAATTCACCTCACCTTCACTTACAACAGCAGCAAAGTTCCTCTGCATTTCCTGCACGTTTGGTAATGGATTGAACTCAACTCCACGGTCACCTTGTGGCACTGACACCTGCTCAAATATTTGTTCATTCTTGATGATGCTGTCCATTCGTACATCTTCTGGTTTTATAATAACATGCACCACCTCATTGGAACAATCCTCTTTAGACATGTTGAGAACTCTAAGGCAAGCCATCAGAAGAGCCTACATATTATTAATGATGAATAAAAAAAAGAACATAAAAAATATTAAGTTATATTCTGGAGGAATGGTGAATGCAATCATACCTATTTAATGTATTAAGGACCCTTGATGAAGGCACTTTTCAAGAATATGTGTTATGCCACTTAATAGAAGATGACAAGTGCAGACTATCCTCATTTGTACATTATAAGTCTATAGTAGCCCATTAGGTATTATAATTCAGCAATAATTTTCATACTGAAAATGCCAATATCATTAGTCAGAAATGATCACGTGGTACACACTCGCTGGGCCACTATTTTCAGTACAGCAGGGCCAATATCTGTAACTGCTGACAAGCAATTAAAATTGTTTTGTTTTCATTTTTTGTTGTGAAAAATTGGTGGAAAATTCAGCTTTTAGGTTTGGAACAATAACAAAAACAAACAAGACAGAGCTAGAAAAAAGTTTATGCCGCAAAGCACAAAGAGTTCAACTGTTCAACTGAGTTTATCTATAACAATAATCAGCTGTGTTACACTCATCCTGCTTATCAAATTAGAGCTTCAACTTGATGGTGATCTACTAGCCAAATTCCAGCAGATTTTGAATTTTGACTTAGTAGTAGATTTAATTTGCTCATTTACTAGCCATCTAGTAACCTAATTTTCAACTTGATAATTAATAACATTATGAATAACACTAGCATTCAATTGTCTGTCTTATGATGTACATGTGAATTGAAGTAGAAACACATTTTAAAATGGCTAGTGAATCCTGACCATGTACAATGTATACCCATGTGACTATACTGGTAAACTAAGTTAAAAAGTTAGGTACTTCAAGCATACTTCAAACTGCAATAAATTAAAAAAAGCTGCCACAATAATTGTAAAACTCTACGTTAACTTACACAGAGTACACACATCACCCTGTTCCTATGAGGCTTTACTGAACTAATCAAAATCTAAGGACAATAATGCCAGCATGACGTCTATGTTCTAATGTAAAGCAGCAGCACTGACACACAATGGAAATTAAAATTCTGCTATGACTATTGAAATCCTTTCTTTTTTTGAGAAGCTTTTTTTATATATTTCAGTTCAGTTTTCTAAACTGTTTTTTCTAGTTTTGAAGTATTTGATAAATTTCCAACTTTCATTATTGTACGAGGAGGCACACTTAAATATTTCATGCTAAATTGTTCTATATAAATGCATTATTTTTATTGTTAGTCAGACTAATACTGAGGTAATCAAGAAGGCCAAGAAATATCAAAATAACCTAACATAATTATCTTATATGATTCAGTCTTAAAGCTTTTCACATACTGATATTGCCAGTGGCTATAGAAATCATTTTCACCTAGTTTGAATCATTTTCACCTAGTTTGAATCTTTTTCACCAGTAGTCTGAAATCATTTTCACATTGTTGGCAGTCATCTAATAAAGAGGCTGTAATTAGGGGTGGTGAATGGTTCCTAAAAAATTGTGAGTCTCGCACATACTGGTTCAGTCTCAAATCTCTGAATGTTTTACAGTGAGTCTCGAAATCTCATTTTTTTTCCTGGTGTTTTTTCCGTCTCCGAGTCTCATTCTGCTGAAATAGCTAGAGTCTCAGTCTCAAATTTTAAATCAAGGATCTCATGTCTTGACGAGTCTCAAATTTTACCATTCACCATCCCTTGTAAAATTTTGTTTTCAAAATAAAGCTGGCAATATGCATGTACAGACATTATGTTGTTATGGTTGCATGCAAACAGGTGCAATGTGTTTCCCTTACAGTTCACTATTCACACAATAGTAATGTTGGGACTTGTTGTTACAAGTTCAGTTTAAACTTTATTATATACATACTCAGAGACATACTGACTTAAAAGCCATACCGTAAATTTTCGTACGGAAATGAGTTCTAGCCAATCAGAGACCACAAACAACATTTTTCACATGTGAGAAAAATTGTTCATCCAATTAGAAGCCAAGAACGATGATTTTTCACTACAGTGAAAGGGTTTTCTAGTCCCACTGTTAACCATTGTGTTTCATAGTGTTTCACTTTGATTCGGCCATTGAATGAGACTGATGCTGTTTCATAGAGAGAGTTGTAGAAGTTGATCAACAGTCCAGAAAAATGGAAGAAAATAGATTTGTAAATCTCGATATATATCACTGCAGAGGATTATGTAGAGAGCCTACAAAACAAAGTACAAAGGAGAAAACAGAAAGAGATGTGAAATTACTAATTAAAGAAGTATCTGACAGCTCAAAACGAAGAAAGGAGAAGTCCATGAAATAAACCCACAGGTTTGTCAATTCATTGTGAAATGAAACATTTTACTATTTCGGAAAGAATAAAATAAAAGGTTATACCAGAATGATCAATGAATGTCTCAGTATGTATATAATAAACAGAAAACACCATGGAAAGTGCTTGAATAATTTTTATTCACTCATTGTTTCGCATCAAAAAACTCACTCACCCGAAGACTCGCTCATTCGTATTTTGATGCTTCACAACTAGTTTGTGAATAAAAATCATTCACGCACACTTTCCATGAAGAATTCTTTATATATGATACACAACAAGTGCTCTTTGTAAACAGGTAATGTGCAACATGTTGCGTCATTTGCATCAGGGCCTTAACTCTTAACTGGCAAGGTCTTTCACCAAACATATACAGGCAGGGGGGAGATCAATCCCCCCCCAAAAAAAATTCAATATGCCTCATCCATTCACCTTGAAATTTGACAGGATTCTTAATTGGGCTAGCAACATTCAATTAAGGCTGGTCATGTGACCATCTAACTGTTGCCATGGTTACCAGAATGAATAAAGCCTGCTATATTTTTGGAAATTTTTGCAAAATTGCAAAAAGATATAAAACAGCAAAAATATTGTTGTTTTCTTATGTTTTCTAGCTGCAAAATACTATGTGCATGTGCAATGTTAATAGTTTCATGTGTATACAAAATAATTAACAATTATTCCATGAATGTGCATTAGATATGAGTCAGCTATCACAAGCTCATATCCAACAAGCGTGAGTGGAATAATATTATTGTTTTATTAAATACAAAGCACTAGAAAAACATTTTATTTTCTTCCGACTCAAGTTTTTAGCCATTTTGAGGGAGAATTTTCCATGATAAAGTTGTCAGTTTCCATATTTGGAAAAACTACCGGATATATGAGACTGTGAGTAGCAAGCCAATCAGATTACCAGAAATTCAATATCCTGTGTCTGGTATTTAATAATATAAATTATTCAAAAATTTTTTTTTGCTTGAGATTCTGACATAATTGTTCAAAGTTTAAAGATTTTTCAAAATCCAGAAGGGGTAGCAAATTCATCTACACTTTATGCATTTATCATTGGCTTCCTCAAGGGTCAACCCCTGGGGCACCCCAGGGACATACAGGGGGTTAATAGATTTTGGATAAAACAACTTTGCCCGCAGGGGTGGGGCATTGTATGCCGCTTGCAAAGGGATGTTGACCCCATAGATACACCAATGGGATTTGTTGTGCATTGGTCAGCAGTGTACACTGCACAAGCTCAGGCATGACTGGGTGCAGACTCGTGTGGAGAATTGTCGATAGAATTCAGTGTCATTTTAAAGGTATCCATGCAAGAATGCCATTTTATAAGGCATGGGACATTAAAAGAGAAAAAGAAAGTTGCGACAAAATTACCAAGGCAACATGCTGAGAAGATGAAAACATTTATTTGTTGGAGCTGTAAAGACAATTACTGAATTAGTATTAAAAGGTTTATACTTTATTCCCAGTGCAATCCATCGCACAAGGTTAAAATAATATCCCAAATTGCTATTATTCATTTTTCCCGACGAACATCCCCGTCCGTATGGAAATACCTGCCGCTTGCAAAAGGTTTTGTCGTTCGTTTACACTCTGATCATCCAATCATGTCTTACGAGCGTCATGGACAGTAGTCTTTATTTATTGCATGTCCGTCGATCCCATTTATAATGATTTAGTACTTTATATAGGCTTTATAGCATATACAACTTCTACATCAACGTGACCATTGAGAAATGACTACTTTGAGGGGCAAAAACAACAGTCCATAATATCGAAGCAACCTAAACTTCCTCTTCTAGTTAAGGCTGATTTCTCCTGACATGACGCTAGGAATACAAGGTGTATAGTAAAAGCCATACCTCTCATGGCTAAAGCCAGTACTCTCAGCTGGTCGTATTTCCCGCTTTCTGCTTTTGTTGGCGGTAATATTATGGTCCTTGCGCCAAACTATCCGCCATCCCTTCATTTCTTTTCAACAAGGCTCATCGGTCAATGCGGGGTGGACCACAGCAAAAGGCAGGGCACTGACGTCACAGGTTGTAAACAATACTTGCCAGCTGTTTTCGAGCCAGTTGCAACGTAATGAGAAATAAATAAACCAACATAGCTATCTTGTCAAACAAGAGCATTGGTCCGTACAAAACAGCCAATAGTCTTAATTTTTATAAACAACTTCGGTGAGCTATACTAGACATAATACTATCAAATCCACTCCAAATTACACACAAGACACAATAACAACCCCACGTTTAGGCCGATGGAAATAAATTATTAGGTTCTCGTCCGCTAGTTTCAGAAAAGTGATGCGGGATTTTGATCAACTTTCATCTTTCATCACCAAATTTCAAAACCTAAA
>JANSTR010034452.1:0-22035 GCA_025434805.1 Antipathozoanthus remengesaui | reverse complement strand
ACAAGGCTGAGCCTTTGTACGACAGAGCATTGAAAATCAGACTCAAGGTACATCAAATATTTTCTGGTTGAATCCGTGTAGAGCCAGTTGTATAGAGTGGATAGGTTTTAGTGGGTGCTATTGAGAATTGAGTGACGAATCTTGATCTACAAGGTACAAGAGGCTACAGGTAGCCTACAGTCGTGCCGGTTTCTTTGTTAAGACAGCATCACCCCTTTAATTGGTATTCAGGAATGCATAATATTATACGTCTGGCCGGTATTCGAACCGTCACCTCAACTGGAACCTGTTGAATATAAAACTTGCGAGAAAACTGTGGCAAGCTTTTCACGCATACTGCGAAATCATCACACCTGACGCAAGCATTCATTGTGCATGACAATTTATTTTCCTGAGATCTGTGTCAAATATGATACTATTCCATAGTGAAGTAAAAAGAAGAACAAAGGAAAAAAGCCTAAGTGTTTCAAGGGAAAAGAAAAAAAAGAAGAAAAGTTCGAGATGCACCCGCCGGGACTCGAACCGGGTCCCCGCTGCTTTTAAAATCGATGCACAAACCACTCTGCCACGGCAACAGCTCTCGCCGATTCACGCATGCACTGACGGAGCGCGACACAAATAACAAAAATAATAAAAGGAACGGAGGGCAAACCTAGAGTCGTTGCCTCCGGCACGACTAATAAGCAATTGGAACTCGAAACCTACAATTACACAGCGACCCGCATTTGGGAGTTAAGAATTGTCATACTAAAGGTATCAGGGTTGGCTGTGGACGATGTATATTCTGGATGACCGTTCTAGTTTACATCTTCTTGGAAGTCGCTTCACTAAATCTCTGTGTCGAACTACAAGAATATAACGAGAAGAATATAAGCTAAAACCTAATTGCTAATATCATTACAGTATATGAGTAAAATAACATACCAATAGTAGTTCACTGTCACTTCAGCAACTTTCGCAATAAATCCTGCAATAATGTCCACAATAAGTGTTGGCAACGATCGTACTAAGCACACCAAGCTTACAAAATGTCTATTCGCACCTTCCACGAGTTCAGTTCGTTATGCATCTGAGGCTGAGGATATCAGGCGTTATAGCAATTTAAGCCATTTTATTGCCTGGATAAAGAATTTTCCGGAAATATAATATTTGAAACAGTCCCAAGTGGTTGAAAGTCGGATACGTTTGTTGCTTGCAAAAGGACTTTGCTACGATAAGAATTTTAGTTATATTTGGTCTCAACAGGCGTTTCCGTCACACCACGCGAGTGTGGTTTCCACTGTCAGGCACTTAGCGGTATTGTACAAGAAACAGGTAAAATGGGGTTTTAAATCTTTCTTCTCTGCTTCTGTGGTGTGGCATGTGGGACTAATCAAAATGCCCTGTACATGTATACACCTGTAAACTTTTCAAGTGAAAACTGTACACCTTTGATTTGAAAATGTGAGGTCCTTTTTATGACAACACCCTTGAAATGAATTACTACAGTACGAATTAAGATTTACATCTTTGAGGTGTGATCCAGACACTTGAATTGAAAACGAGAACAATTCTGGCATTCGTGATGTTCATAACAATAATTTTAATAACAACAAAAGTTATGGAAATAAATTTATTCATATACGATCCAAAGTAGATCAAAATCAAGGTTCAAGACAAGTTAAAGGAAAGGAAAATCCCCAAGATAGAGCTTTTAAAAGGAGTTCTATTTGGTTAATTACAGTACTCGAAGGCGATCTTATTTTGTCTTTTAACAAGAAGGAGTTCTAATTAATTAATTACTTGGTGATCCCGGTTTTGTCTTTGAACAAGGAGTTTTGGGTAGTTACTCGAAGGTCCTCATATTTTGTCTTAAAACATGAAAGAGTTGTAAATGGTTTATTTACTTGTTGGTTTTTTTATTTTGTCTTTGAACAAGACTGAGTTCTAATTGGTTAAAAATTGTCTTTTTTCTCCAGGGTAAGTTTTGTAAAGCAGAACCATTATACAGGTTTGTAGTTTATTTCTCTCAGCCCCATAAACGCCATGTCAGGTGTTGCCAAGTTTCTCCAAAACGTAATGATGATGATGATGATGATGATGATAATAATTCGTCGCGAACGCGATTTTCATCAGAACTACACTGCTAAAAAATGAATACATCCATCCACCCTCCCGTCCAACCATTTATCGATCCATCCACCCTCCCGTCCAACCATTTATCGATCCATCCACCCATCCGTCGATCCATCCATCCATCCATCCACCCATCCGTCGATCCATCCATCCATCCATCCGTCGATCCATCCATCCACCCATCCGTCTATCCATCCATCCATCTTACCACCCATCATCCATCTTTTTAACCATCTATCCACTCATCCATCGATCTATCGATCTATTGATCTATCTATTCCTCTATCTATTCCTCCTTAGTAACAGTGGTTTCTTGTGGTTCTGTAGACTTGCACTGGAAGCACAAGAGAAAGTGTTAGGACTATATCACCCAAGTGTTGCCACGGCGCTTAACAATCTGGCCGTGGTGCTGTGTTTACAGGTGAGAAGCATGGTTGCTACTGTCGACATTAAGTAAATGACCTAAGAATGACATAGAGACATCCTGGATTGTCATGGACTTGTGAGTAACACTTGTAAGGATAATGGTTTAATCTTAAATGTTTGAGAAAAATCTTTGTTTTTCCTTTAATGAAAGACAATAATCAAGGTATTTTACCATTTCATTCTAAAATCTTTCAAATGATATAATTATTCATGTGTCTGCAGGATAAACAAGCCCATGCACTTCCTTTGTATGAGAGAGCACTGAGAATCTATGAAGAGAGCATGGGGACCAATCATTCGCGAGTGTCGGAAACTCTTCGTAACCTGGCCAAGCTTTATTTGGATCTGGTAAGAAAGTGTTAATCGTTTGGCTCTGTAGATATTTTGTGTAAATTATGTTTTATCACATTTAGCTTGCGTAGCTCGGCTTTCTGGTCAGTTTTGGACAAAACAACCCTCGAGAGGATGGGGAGAAGAGAAGCAAGAACTCTTTTTCCTCTCCCTCTCCCCAAACTGTCTATCAACTGTTCTCGTAAGAACGGAACATAAAGCTAACGGAATGATTATTTTTGATCGACCAATCCATGCACTCGTTTCAGGTTCGTTTAGGGTCTTCCTTTTCGGTTACTTCAGAACAGGAGATCTGCTGTCTAGCGGTTCTTGTACTTGTTCATGGTCTTTTGCGTGGAATACAAGGGGTTGCAATTGTGCTTGTTTCCACATTTGGTTTTGCGTCACTGGTGAAAATCATTTCTCAAGGGACTAATATTATAAGGCATGACGATTGCTCTCTCACATTTTTGTAGGTAACAAAGATATTAATAACAGCGATGAACACGTAAATAATGGGGTAACCAGTAATGTTTGGCCGCTGTTACCATCTTAGTTTCCCCATGACCAGTTTCTACTAGGTATTGTAGCTCAGTCGGCAGAGCAACGGTGATCTCTTCTGGAGGTCATGGGCTTAAACTGATACCAACGGGGTCAGAGATTGTTTCTCTTTCCCTGTGAAGGTCCTTTTCGTTTCAAGGGCTACCGTTCAGAAGGAAATGCAGTAAAAACTTGCAAAAAAAGGCCACTTCATAAGAACGTATTTAGCCTAAAATTTCCAACAGGTTTTTATTTTAACTCGTGGATATGCGTTAGCATGGAAACAAGTTGTTGTGGGAAGTTCGATATGCAAATATGCCACTCTCTATCCCGGTGTTAGCAAGGCCAAAGGAGTCTGGAACTAGTATTGGCGTCTTCCCCAAGTTATTGGCTTCCTTCAGCCATTTTAAATTCTGAAGTTCTCTTCGGAACAGATTCTCCGCATCATTTAGCGTGATCTGAAGGTGGTTACATGTTGATTTATCACCCGTAGATAGTGACATTGGCAAGTTCAGTAAAATTTACCACAGATCGCCAGATGAATAACTATCAGTCATAAACTTTACAACAAAGTGGTCTATTGACTGCAGGAGGCTTTGCTTATTCTTTAATTATATCCATTTTGAAATCCCCGGTGATTCCCGCAATTTGATTGGTTCCATATAACAGGATTTCAGCTGTAATTGCACTGTTTTGAGTTTGTAATCGCACTGTTTTGAACAACCATTCTCAAACTCATGAATTATTCATGTTATTTCAGACAAATCAGAGAGCCAGATTTGGTCAGGTGGATAAGTCTTGAAACCCGAAACGAGTGTTTGAACCAATTTCAAACTCTAGGGATAAAGTTGTTCTTAATCAGCATATTCATAACAATTCCGCGAGAGTATTCTATTCAGTTCTATGGTGTAATGAACAATGCAATCAACATGTCTATTTCGATCGATTGAGAAGTTATTTCAAAAACTCGTACTTCGCGTTTGAATGGGAGTTTCAAACACCTCGAAACAATAAAAGTACTCGGCCGCTTCACGGCCTTGTGCATTCATTTATAGTTTCTCGGTGTTTGGAACCCCCATTCAAACACTCGTACTCGTTTTTGAAATATTACATCACAAATCAGATTTATTACTGTTACTACTGTTATTACTGTTTATTACTGTTATTACTGTTTATTACTGTTATTACTGTTACTACTGTTATTACTGCTATTACTGTTTATTACTGTGATTCAAGGCCTATTACCTTCTCAATTTTTTTATGGCTCTTTTACCAATTATGTCTAGAAAACATGAAACACCGCATTACGCCTGTCTGCATTATGTACGGCTCAAAGAATTCAATGTTCTAATTGTATTAGTTTGGAATATATTATTTCAAACATAGGTGGGCGTTTTGGAGGGATGGAAGCGGTATTTCCTATCCACGAGTTCAATACAGGGTTCCTAAGTAGACTATTAACAGACTTCAGATACCTGCACGACGAGGCAGGATCTGTCAAACATTTAAAAAAGTCCTTCCAGACAAGTACATGCCTTGTAATCTACAGTGCACACCATTTTAAATATTACGAAAAATCAGCATATATGAAAAGCAACAAGTTCACCTACTTTTTCATTAAGTTTTTGTCTTGAATTTTTGAAGAATTGGTTCGTCTTTCGATGTAATGACTTTCGCATTCGTGCTGTTTTAGGGTGATAAGAAGAACGCAGCGGAGTTGTACAAACGAGCCGGCGAGATACCGGAAATGGACGCATCGCGTCGCTCATCCGTGAGTGAAGTGAGTTCGGACAGTGGGACGAGACGTGTTTCAGCCTATCACAACAAGCTGGACAGCGTCTCTGAAGTTGACAGAATCTCCACATAGGGTAGTTTGCAAGACACAGTAAGGGCGGCCATGGCTGGGAAGTTTGCTTTTTCTTTCTGCTCAGTGTCGAGATCTTCTGCTGAACTCGCTTTTCTCTCAAATAAGACATGCCGTATAGTCTGCTGGTCCATATTAGCAGTGTTGTCGAAAACAGTCGTAGTGAGTGAAACTTAGCACTGCGACAGAATGGTAATTCAAACGCAGGAAATACCGCAAAAACTCAAACAAGCGCCCGAAGGGTTTATTTCGTTTTGGGGTCAAGTTAGAGCTTTAATAGAAAACATGACTTGAAATAGTCTAACAAAGAACTGTATGCAAAGAGATAAAATGGCTTCCCAACGAACTGTACTGGGATAAAAACTGCGTGCTGCTAACTGGAAGGAGGAATTACCGGGCGCATTTCGAGACAGGACACGTGCTCTTGGGTGCCAAGTAAACGCCTTCCTCTTCCGCCGCATATTTTTCTGAATTCCCCGGAGCTTATTAGGAACCTCCCGTTTATTAAATTTTCGAATTCCCAAATCTCATTGTTTTGGTTATGTACTGTTCTTTTAAAAAGTTAAAATGGGAGGTTTTTCGATTTACCAAGGCACAATCAGATTTTCCCTTGATAAAAAGAAGATTCTGTGGAGTTTATAGTAAAAGAGATGTACAAGTTTTCTCAGACCTGAAATTGTTGTGTTGTAATCATACCCATAATGATACAGTGAACAACAATTTTTAAATTTTCTGACCGATCCACTCCTTTTTTCCCCCATTTTGGCACCTAAGAGTACGGTATTTGATTGTCGCTTATTTGAGTTTTACGGTAGTCTGAATGAATCAGTGCTTGCAGCCATTCAAGAACGAACTAAGGAAATATTTCGAGTGTTATTTGAGAGCAATGGCGTTTTCAGCGAAATCAACTTTCTCCTTACTACGTTAGTAGCTAAATATTAAAGTTGAATTAGTAGCAATTCACAGAAGACTGGGTGGTACTGTCAGTGGATATTTAACAATTATATATATCTCCTGATTTAGAGGTGATTAGCGGTGAATATTTACAGAGTTGGAGGTAAACTGATAGCTTTCACTGGGTACCGACACGGAAGGGAATAATTGTTTTATTATTAATCAAACAGTTACCTTCCTTATTGAATTTCAGAATTTTATCTTTCAAAACGGAGGCAAAGCAAGACTCCATTCGTTCACCTTTCACGGATAAGTGACTGAAGGTTAATAGTACACTATATTCACTGATTTGTGAACCAATCAGAGAGCGCGAAAAGTGCTATTTACTTGTTTAGCTGACACTAAAAATTCTTATCCAGAGATAAGCGCTAGTAGAGTGAAAACTGGCAGAAATACTGTTTTGTGATTTACTCAGTTTTGTATTGGAAACACAGAAATGCATCCAGGTTTTGAAATCTTTAACTACCACAACCCCAACTGACAAAGTACAAATGAGCATAGAACAGATGCGAGTAATTGAGAAAGGGTTATTATGCTGATTGAGATTTATAGTTTACTTCATAGACAGTGCGACGTATGGGGTTTTATTCACGAGGTGGTTGTATCAAAACGCGAACAAGGGAGGCACGAAATAACCAATGAATAAAATCCGTAGAAAGCACTTTTTTTAATGTTATCTAAAGGTGCTTTCGTTTGGTATTATTCAGGAATAGGAATACATTTTAGAATATTCCGGAATATTTGGATTACCATTTTTCGAAGTAATCCATAGTAATCCATAGTAATCCATAGTAATCCATAGTAATCCATTGTAATCCATAGTAATCCATAGTTAGAATAGGTCCCAAGCGAACAACTCTTCCAAGTAATTCGTGTATTCCTATGTCGGAATAGTCCCAAACGAACGCACCCTTAAAATAGAGGAACAAACGCCGATATTAAAACCATATGCAAATTATCGACAAGAAATCTCGAGGAAGCTCGAGTTATGATCTGAAAAGACATATAAAAGCAACTCTTGATTCTTTGCTCGCAATCTTTTCACGTTGTGAAAGTTCATTTTGTGCCGCAAAAAATATACCAAAAACATGAAAGTCCAGAAAAACCTTCTAGCAACTGATCAGTTAACATACACAGTGATTCGTATATTCACTAATTTCGATATTAGTAGCACCATTAGCGTTATAGTCTCGTATTGGTGGAATAGTTTCGGCCTTATCGCCTTCAACCCTCAGATGACAAGTTACTAAGTTCTCCCGCTTCTTGTCGCTATGTAATTCCTGTTAATAGAGTAGGTTAATTGACCGAACCATAAACTAAAATAGGACTGGGTCTGTCCACCCAAACGATCCCAGAAGGCAGTACTCAACCAATCCGAACGTTATTGTTATTTTATAATGCATGTGATTTTATTTTATCCTAGAAACAGTGGGATTAGGAAAGTAAATTATCCGAATACACACCACAGTCGGTACCCAGTAATGACGCTGTATTGTTCGTTGATGTAAATTAGTACTCGTAGCGTTGTTTTCTGGGACCGTTTGGGTTGCCAGTCCTAGTCTATTTTCGTTTTCGGTTAAGTCAATTTGGCCTTTTAGTTTATACTGACAGTGTAAAGAGTAGACACATATTGATAAATCTGGTAGGGGTGAAAGGATAAACTTTCCTCTTCAAACTGTAGGACTTGTAGCGCAGGAAGTGATTTACCAGGCGCCCAAATTTCAACTAGCGCAGTCAGGTCACGTTCGGTGTCTAGGTCACGTTTGATCTAGAGGTCACGTCATAAAAAACAAACCGGAGCGCCTGTTGTGCAGGCTAAACAGTGATCTTGTCGGGTGATTTCTGGTTTTAAAATTGGGAACTTAGAAGAAAAATATGATAATAATGTAGGGTCAAACAAATTGCCATTTCGATGAGTGAGCCCCAAAATGCCGACGAATAAGTTTATTTCATATAGCGGCTAGTTATGACATTTTCATTCATTTTTTCAATAAAATATTAATATATATTCAATACAAATAAATGCTATTTTATATATAAAAGGAACTGATTTCGCAGAAAATAGATTTAATTAAAAAAAGCCTAAATTTTATTTAACCGTATTTATCGGAAAGTTTTATGGTCTGTGTAAATGTTAAAATTGGACCCTCACACGAGAAAGCTTATTATCTATATATCTGTATTCATCTTTTTGCTTGTAAAGTCATCTTTTACGTACCAAATAAAATTGCTCTTCCTGTAACTATTTGATTGACTTTGGAATATCTTATGCTTCCTCGATTTCTTTTGCCCTGGTGCCAGTACAAGTCCTCCGCTTTCTTGCCTGTATGGCGAAATAGTTATCCAGATGTCACAAATTCCAAATCATTGTAACATGTGCGTGCATCAGAATTCTAATTATCGCGTTATGATGTAATCAATCAGTTAAAGCTGCAATGAAATATCAGGCTGCAGAGTTGTAACTTTGAAATTTGACCAGCTTCTAAAGAACCTTGTGACATTTGGGGGGCCTGTCCGGGAGCTGGTCAAATATGGTGCCCTTGGTAAAGCTAGGCAAAGAATTTGGTCTAGAGTGGAAGGAACTACTGGACTTTGTGCGTGAGCAACAAGAAAAAGAGCGACAAAAAAGACAGGAGGAGCACGAGGCAAGGTGAATAGGAAACAAAAGAAAAAGTAAGACATACAAAGAAACGCAGCATGAATTACAGATGCGGCAGTTGGAGTTGCAGTCAGCTACTAACAAATTGGGAGTGATGATGGTTAGTCAACCTAGTGTAGGGTGGTTGGTAAGATGTCAGAATTACCCAAGCTTGTAGACGGAAAAGGTGATCTAGATAGATAATTGCAACGGTTCGACACATTTGCAAGAAGCAACAAATGGGAGCAAGATAGTTCGTCAAAACTGCTCAGCGCCTTGTTTACCGGTAGATGTGTATCCAAGAATGTCGGAGTCAGGAGCGGTTGATTACGCCCAGTTAAAGGAGACTTTATTGAAGCGATGCAATTTTACCGAAGATGGGCTTAGAATAGGTTTAGAGAGGAAACTCCAGAAGAAGGGGAGAGTCCGGAGCAATTTATTACTAGATTGCATCGTTACGTGAGTAGATGCGTAGATCTCTCGAAGACAGAGAAAACGTATGAAAGTGTGTGTGAATCGTTTGTGAAAGAGAAGTTTCTGAATTCGTGTTCGATTTAAGATGGCGGGAAAGGTTAGCCGATACTTTTGATAGTTGAGCAAATTTTGGTTGCTCATACAAATTAGCAGCCGCAAGTAAAGAGCGTCATACGAGGAAATTAGATAAGTTGGAAATGTTCCCCGTGTTTCAAATAAAGAAAATTGCAGTGCTTTGGGTGCCCAGCTTCTGATCACAATGGGGCAGATTGTGGGAGGGGAGCGACAGAAGTCGTTCGGAGCGTTTGTCTTTCCCATACGATCGCCCCGGACATCTTGCTAAAGATTGCAATAATGTTAAGCCCAAGAAGAATGTCCAAAAAGCGGACTAAATGTGCGGCGCAGATAAAGTCCAAGGAAGACTTGGTTTCTTGGGGTACATTCCTTTTGTACAATCCAAGTGGTCCCATAGTCTGAAGGAATTATGGACCAAAGTGTCTCAGAACAAGTTATCAGTATCTACTCAACCTTCGCGAGAGATTGGAAGAAACTCTCAAAGTCGCTCAAGAAGAATTAAATCGGTGACAAACCAGATACAAGCATTATTACGACAAAAAAACTAAATACCGCAAATTTGATTAATTTTTAATACTATTGACAACTGATAAGTACTAGTTACTAATGACGTGGAAAGGTCCTTTGGAGTAGTGAGGATCATGGGAACTATTGACTGCAACATAGGAGTTGCAAACAAAGTGAAAACATTCTATGCAAACATGCTTAACAAATACATTGACATAAAACCTGGAATGCGCGAAGAAAATGAAGTCGGAGGGAAATGCGCACTGTCTGTGGTCGGCGCATCGATAATATTGGGTGCAGTGAGAGCGAGGGTGATGACGATAATTTATTAGAGCTTGGTACTATGAAGGCGAGCGAAACAGTACAAAACGTCTTTTTTGGCTTGCGACTGACCGCAGAACAGGAGGAGGAGTTAGTCCGCACTTACCACTAACATGATAGAGCATGCGATGGAACTTACTTCTGATAGGTCAATACGTTCAAAACCAAATGTTATTGTGTGAGTGAATCTTGAAAACAGATATTAACATGTTGGATATGGATATTTTCAGGAATTACGTATAACCTGTAGTGATTATACGCAAGAATTAAAGAAAGACGGGACCAACAAACAGAGTATGTGTTGACTTTCGCAAACTCAACCGTCTAATTTTATTTGATCGACGTCCATGACCACAGCCCAAGATATCTTTCAAAAAATTGCAAACAAAAAGCACTTCTCAAAACTGGACTTAGCAAAAGCATATTGGCAGATCCCTATGGTGGTCAAAGGCTATTAAGAGGATTTAATTACAGGATTTTAGAAAAATACACTGTAAACTAGCTAATCAGAGGCCAGTATTTTTGTAGGAGTGGAATTTACAAATAAGCTGCTTTCCAAGAATAATATGGTTGTGTTAGCTCTTTAAACATGTTCTGGAACGTTTTTAAAACTACAGTTTTCATGACAACGTGATTAAAAAAATATATAGAATACTGAGCCTTTAGGCTTCAAGTAGCTTAACTTCTGTGGCTGGTCGAATGTTTAGCTAACTCGCTTCACTTGCGATTTATGAGGTAATATAATGGGAACGGACAGAAAGACGGAACTTTTTGACTACCCGGCTCTTCCACCATTTGTAACGGGAATTAACTCATATTTATTTGTCCGTGGTCAAAGGTCCGACCTTGGCCTTGAACCTGAAGCAACCTACTTGCTCTGGTCGCAGCAAGACAGAAAAGAGGACGCGACCTCTGCCGCATTTAATCTTAGCGATTGCAACAATACCATAGCAACGGTTCCCATCTGACTACAAAAGACAATCGACAATTTACGTCACAGTCGACAAAGACGCCAACCAATTGCGTCAAGTAGTTTCATAAAGTTGGATAATTATGCCACGTGACAAATGTCCATCCCGTAGTAATTCAGTATAGCCTGCGTAGCTGGCGGTCTTTGAGAAAATTGGAGGGGGGGGGGGAGGAGACGGAGGGAGGGGAAGCAAGGGGAAAGACACCCTGCCCGGAAACTAAGCTTTTCGAGCTGTCCGTTCGTTGGTGGACGGGAAATACTGATTGGCTCCTTGGCTGTCAAAACGTGTCAACCCAACATTCACAAAATGACGTTTCGTACGATGGCTAGCAGTGGTGGAAGAATGCACGAAGCTCGAGCTCTAGATTCTATCGATATTTGCGAAATTCGAACACGAAGAAAAACAGGAAGCAGTGGTGTAAGAAATGTCGTATGGCCGAAATGTTTTTGTTGTTTTATTTTAACTGGTTTCGGCAAGAACATGGAATGATACTGATAGATCTTCGCAGTGGTCGAGTAATAAGAGTTTCTCAAGCGTTCTGCCTACCAAACAGTTACAACTTGTGTTTTGGTCCTCTCTCGTCTTATTAAGAGCCTGATAAATGATCAGATACCCGCGGAGGAAATATCGAGCAGAACTTTATCTTCGTTATCTAACGGCATAGTACACGATGCAATTGCTGCAGTTGTTGTCGATGAGTCACATACAGTTGAGACCCAACGTTCTTATTTTCTTTCCATTATATAAATTCGTACGCAGTTCGTTTGTCAAATGTTTATATAGACTTTTATAGTAATTATTGACATTGTGCATTGAGAGCAGACAGCACAAGAAGTCCTCGATTTTCGGTTGGCAAAGATGGCCCAAGATTTGTTTTGCAGCACTTGTCGGCCAATGACAAAGTTCTCTTTGCTCTAAGATCAGCTGTTGTGGTTGTCGAAGTGTTAGAAGCTGCTTTCCTGAGTTCCTGAATTCTTTTCTCCGCTTGCTGGCTGCGATTTTCGTTGAGTTGAGTCAATCGTGGTCGGTAGCTGGTTCCGGACTGGTTTAGTCCTGATCGTATAAACTTTACTAAAGCATGAGCGTTTCTGATTTTTCTTCCACAAGCTTTGCAAACCCGGGTCGAAGAACTTGAATATTAAAAAAAAAGAGCCCAGAATTTTTTGGCAGAGCTCTGTCAAAGTAGGCAAACTGTCGAAGGTCTGCAACATCTTTCCCGTTCGATTCTTTGAAAAAACTTACTGAGAAAGCATAGCTAAGTTCTTCGTAATTTTCAAACTATATTTTTAATGGATAGCAACATAATATACAAAAGTACGGGGTTTTTTGGTGTGGCAAAATTGACTGACATTTCTCAGACAAATCTGGTGCAAGCTCCATGTGAGTTTGTTTATATTATCACGCTTCAGTGACAATTTGCCATGACGGCTGAGGTAGTCCTCTTGGTCAAGATAACTTTGTTTGCACAAAAAGGCAGGAAGCCAAAAGCTTAGTTTCCGGGCAGGCGGTCTTTCCTTTCTCCTTTTATAGTTTACCACCACTTCGAAGGGGGAAAGATGATCGTTTTATGCTGAAAGACAGAAGGGACTATGGTATTCTAAACAGATGGTTTTAAAGATTCCTCCGGCCCCCTCTCCCTCCTTAAGAAATAAATGCTCCCCCAAGTCTTAGCTGCTCGATTAGGGGGAGGGGTTAATTTTCCACAATGCTCGCTATAATTTAATACTGAAGGCTTTATTTGCCATACCAGAAAAAAAAATGACTGGCATACATAATCGTGCATAAAGCAATGTTAACTTTTAACGACAGAATGAAAGAAGACGGCATTTGTAAGGACAAGGCAATATTTTCGTTTCACGGTGTGATGCTTGATGTAATATTTCAAAAACGAGTACGAGTGTTTGAATAGGTGTTCCAAACACCAAGAAACTATAAATGAATGCACGAGGCCGCGAAGCGGCTTGGTGCTTTTATTGTTTCGAGGTGTTTGGAATCCCCATTCAAACACGAAGTACGAGTTTTTGAAAAAAAAACTTCTCAATCGATCAAAATAGACATTTTGATTGCATTGTTCATCACACAATAGAACTGAATAGACTACTCTCGCGAAGTGGTTATGAATATGCTGATTAAGAACAACTTTATCCCTGGAGTTTGAAATTGTTTCAAACACTCGAACGAGCGTTTGACCGGGTTTCAAGACTCATCCACCTGACCAAATCTGGCTCCCTGATTGGTCTAAAATCGCATGAATAATTCATGAGTTTGAGAATGACAATTCTTGCTTTGTATTATAATCTGAGGCTGCATTTCATATGGCCATAAGTCCTCGCAAACGGTTTGCGAAGGGTTCGCTGTAATGGAAATAATATCTGCCATTCGTTTCAGATGTGTCGTTCCCGCTTCGCTCAACAACGTCCCCCCACAAGACAATTCTCCGCTGTAAGGTTTGGAAGAAAGTTGACGTTTCGAGCTTTAGCCCTTCGTCGGACATCAGACATCATGATTCTTTGACGAAGGGCTAACGCTTGAAATGTCAGCTTTCTTTCCACCTTACAGCGCGGAAAATTGTTTTGTCAAACCTTGGTTAATTTTACTATACGTTTTACCTACCCGTCGACGCAGTCTATAGTTTTTTAATAAACTATTTATTAAGAGTTCTATTATGGAAAGCAACTTTAGTTAGTTTATTAGATTTGCGACGATGTTTTCAGACTGGAGACCAAGCAATTGTATAATCCAATAATTAATAGTTGAACCTGTCCAGAAACGAAGAAGTCTACACACATAATTTGTATCAAAAGCAACGTACTTTGTACAACAGCAAGCAAGCAGTTAATTGGAGCATTTTGACGATGTAAGGTAAAATCCTGCCATAATAAATGTAATTAGAGTTGCACATTGTTTGGACCTTGCACCTTCTGATTGGCAGACAGCGTTTTGGACGTTAATTAAAAACAGGAATAATGCATTTCATTTGGGTCGCCAACATCGTGTGTACGTGAAAAAGATGAAGGCACTGATGAAATTTTCGCTTGCTGTTCGCATACCCAGTGACAAAGGCGAAAAGGTAATTCTTATATAAAATCGCCGGAGATTTACTGTACTTTATTTAGTATTTCGCTGTACAAATCTCTGAATTACCACGTGCGTAGTGTTTATATATATTTAACAATTTTCTGCTGAACTCCTGAAGTGGAGGTGACTGGTGGTGGGTATTTACCATTAGAGAGCTTTAGCAGCTGGGACGGGAACGTCAACGACAACGTCTGCTGGATTTTTATGTTCTCGGTTTCTCTCATCCAGTTCATTGTTTCTTTTATTTATTTCGTGAAGGTGTGTGAGTGATAAAAATTAGAAGCCTTCATATTTAAAATACGAACTAATATAGAATTAGTTTATGTTCCGGCGTTCACGTTCGCTACAAAACCCCAAAATTGAGCTTTTCACGTTCTGTTTTTCAAGACGACGTTTGAAAACTGTCCAGATGGTTACATTCCATCGTGCGGTTATTGTATTCTGTAATTAAATTCATTGTTTTGGACCGTTCTCGTTGACGTTCGCGTCGTTGTTGCTAAAGCTCCCTATTATTTACCGAGCGGCGATGCGACAATTTAAATATCTTTCACTAGGTACCGACACTTAGGGTATTAATTGTTTTACTATTAACCAAACAGAGTTCTTTCCTAGATTAGTTTCAGAATTCATTTTGCAAAACGGATAAAACGTGATGTGATCTGTTCTGCTTTCACGGATGAGTGACTGAATGTGAATAGTGCAGACAGATAAATGACACCCTTTTGCGCAATATGATTGGTTCACAAACCAGTGAATATAGTGCACTATTCACCCTCGGTCACTCGTCCGTTAAAAGAGAAAACTGGGGTCTCGTTTTTCCTCGGTTTCGAAAGATGACAGACTGAGGGTACATTCCTTTTGTACAATCCAAATCCGGATTCCTAAATCCAAAAATGGATTATCATTCCTTTATTCAAAATTTTCAAGAATCCGATTTTAGATTGCAATCCATAGAATCCACTGAATCAACCGGTTCCAGATTTCTTGCAAGTTTTGCGTTCCATTTGACAAATCGGCGAATCGAGATTTTGTTTTATGTTTCCAACGTGGATTGGATCCTTATTATCCTTACGCCTGAATTCCTACATAAACTGAACGCCTTTAGAAGTATAAAAGCTTTTTCATCTGAATCCTCGAAGCAAGACATTTCATCATTTTCCAGTATTTCCTCCATCATAACAAATGAAGCCAGCAAGACTCTTAGCCGTCGATTTCTTGCCGCCATTTGAATTTCGACTTTGCCGCAATAGCGTGGCCGCTGACCAACACAACAAATGACCAAAAATCTGATTTCAGATTTTCCATTCCATTAGCACAGGAAATCCTAACAATCCAGATCTAAGGAATCCGGATTTGGATTGTACAAAAGGAATGTACCCTAAATAAGCATGGGACAAAACTATTAGAAATTTGTAAACATTTTTGCTTACGTATTCACAATGGAAGAGTTCGAGGAGATTCAATGGGAAACATTACGTTTCATGGAAAAATGGTGTAAGTACTATCGATTATATAATCTGCGATCCCAAATTATCTGAAAAATGTATGTTCTTATGGTAAAACAACCAACTTGCTTGTCTGATCACAGTCAGATAGCAGCATGACTTTCGATTCCAAAAATTCCTGATTCTGAAAACCCCGAATATTGCAACCGTTAAAACAATTACCAAAACAATTTATTTAGTCAGAGACATCGCCTATTTTATTTAAAAATGAATTGAGCTCTCAATACATTCAGGATTTATTAAACGAATTCTTTAAAAACCAGAAATTTGTACCGACAGATACAGGAATTAGTCGGCAGCTGTTTTAAAAGTGAAAATATCCTGTACAGGGTTGCTAAAAGCTCATCAAAAGGAAAAATTGTAAAACGACGATGTAGAATAACAAAACACATTAACAAGAAATGGTTTGACAAAGAATGTCGTCTCAAACGGCACGAAGTGCGAAAACTCGCAAATTTAAAGCGCAAGAATCCAAAGTACTTATTAGGAACTTACTAAAAAGTAAACAACAGACTTATAAAAATGAAAATTAACTGAACTCTCTAACACTGATGCAGATTCACAAACATTTTGGAAAACGTTTAAAACGCTTCCAAAAACTGAAACTGAAACTACACCTCCACCTATTAACCAAAATGAATGGTTACGCCACTTTGGAAAGCTTCATTCGGTACCAAAAACAGAGCATTCTCAACAACATTCAATATTAAATGAACTTCAAAATATGGAAACTGGTAAAGCTGAATTAAATGCACTGGATTACCCAATTACATATCAAGAAATCAGAAAATGGTTAAATAGTTAAAGAACAAGAAAGCGGCTTCTTCTGACTTGATTAAAAATGAAATGTTTAAAACCAGTTACGAAATATTAATGAATGTATAGATAAAATTGTTTAATCTAGCTTAAGATACTGGAATATATCCCAGTATCTGGTGTGATGGTCTTATTACCCCTATTTTCAAATCCGGAGATAAATCGGAGCCTGGAAATTACAGGGGCACTGATGTCTCCAGCTGCTTTGGAAAGTTGTTTTCATCTATTCTAAATCATAGACTTCTCGATTTTGCAGATAAAAACAATTTGCTTCATCCCTCCCAAATAGGTTTCTTAAGAAACTAGGGCTTCTGATTACATACTTGCGTCACGTGCTCTGATTGAGAAATATTCACATCACTACAAACAAAAGGTGTACGCCTGTTTCATTGACTTTAGAAAGGCATTTGACAGTATCTGGCACGAAGGCCTATTCCACCGTATATTAGGTTATGGTATCAGGGGTAAAGTCTATGATCTGATAAAAACACTATACACAAGAAGTACTTGTGCAGTAAAGCTAGGTAAAAATAGAACCGATTCCTTTTCATATAGACGCGGAGTGAGGCAGGGATGCATTCTTATTCCACTCCTGTTTAATCTTTTTATAAATGAATTGCCATTATCTTTTAATGCAAGCAATACTGATCCATTTACGTTTCTAAACGGAACTAAATTGGATAGTTTACTTCACGCAGACGATTTAGTTATTTTATCTAAATGTAAAACAGATCTTGATAATTGTCTGAACATTCTAGAATGCTTTAATGCGAAAAATGGCTTTTAAATGTTAACTATAAAAAGACTAAAATTCTTGTTTTTCAGAAATCTGGTAAAAAACCTAAACATCTTGCATTTTCAATTAATAACACACCAATTGAAATTGTTCAAGAATATACTTACCTGGGAATACGAATTAAATCTTGGGAAATTTTATTATAACTCGGCAAGTACTAGCATAAAAGGCAGCACTTTCAATTGCTATCAGCAACTTCTAGTACTAATATAACTGCTACGACTGCTATTACTACCACTACTACTACTATTACTACTACTACTACTGCTGTATAGTACTTATCTCGCTGTACACAATATATCACCTGCTTGCATGAAAAAGAACATATCTTTTTGAAGTTTCCCACAAACGTTTCTCAAAGATCAATCACTAGACTACAACTTGCTCTTCTTGCTCAACGCTCCTTCTAAGCCCTCGGTGTCAGTTCCCCTCCCCCCATCACTCTAACCTCCACCGCTATGGAACAGTTTACCCTCGATCGATTCATTTTCGTCTTTTACATCCAGTTTGAAAACGTTGATAGTTAAGAAATACTTATATGTAATAATGTGTAACTTTAGATTTATCATAGCTTACATTTTATTTTATATCGTAACCCATAAAAGCATGGGCTCAGAAGTATAACTTTAATGTTGAGGAGAGGGGGGAGGTTATTTGGGCTTCCTCTGTAATTTTCGTAATATTTGTCCGTTTAGATTGAAATTTGGTATTTATGATAATTGGCATGTAGGGTCTTAATTAAATGCAAAACTGTTGTTAACCCTCGGACGACAATTCAACTACTTTCATAACAAGCTAGCCCAGGGGAGGGGGGGGGTCATTGGGACCCCCTTCCCCCCATGATTTCTCAAACGGTTGCACATAAAAGATCAAACTTTGGCATATTAGTATCTTTTGATTAGTTAATTACTTTTCATAACAAAAATCAAGTTTTAATTAGGAACAATTAAGAGTAGAGTTTAAAAGAAGAGTTTGGAACTAAAAAAATTACAGTTTTCATATTCAAATTATAACTTGCATAATTAATTTCGCATAAATTATACACGATGACTTCATCCAATTATCGTCAAAAGATGCGTTCCTTTTTGAAGTACAGGTACTAAATGTTTTGTTTTGATTTCTTCAAAGCTGTGATTTTTAGGTCGTAAGACCTTGGGGGCTCCATTTGACCCCCATCCCCCTTGGATGTTCGAGGGTTAATATAAAAATAAAAGCATTCAGTTTATCGGCAAGAAACGCATTTGAACATATCATTATGTAACTTGTTCTACGTGAATTTGAAGTGTTATTTATTTATTGATTATATTACGTATAAGGGCTGGTCATATTTTTGTAATAAAGTGGGTTTTTTACGATAACATCACTTTCTGTTGCTTGCCTAACTCTGTACACAATATTAATGAGTTTAGAAATTAAGTTATAATTGAAGAAATTATAAATGCGCTAATGAAACTAAATAAAAACTATCAATTTTATTTGTACCTCTTCATTTTTCTCCAGAGTTATTGAAAACGGTGGATCAGCAATTCTGTTGCGAACTTCTTCTTTAAAATGTTTCCATCTTTCAGTTGTTGGTTCTCGCACGTGAATACTCAATATTCCTCGGAAAGCAGTGGCTGCATTTTTGTCCCTTCCATCATTTCCCATCCACGAGTTACTACCGAAGGCAGCAGAAGGCAATAAGTTGACCGTGAGGAAGGCGTAATCTCCATTGAGCATGCCCAGATCTAAAGCATGCAACATAAGAGCCCGGATGTCGCCGCCATAGCAGAGAAGGACAAAAACTGAAAGAAAATACAGGTAATCGATACATAACATCAAATACCTTACAATGAAGCAACACAGGCTCGTTAGAAAAGAGCTCAAGCTCTTGAAAAGGAAAACGAAAAATAAAATACAATCGAGCAACGTTTATAAGCAAAATCTGCGTTAAGAGGTGCTGTGCAAATTACAATTGAGAGTTTCCGCGGCACGAACTGTTTCAAAGAACCATTTAGCGTCACACTGCATTTGCTTTGAAAATGACACTCCGTCCTCCGAGTTTATGATACACTCAACAAAGCCTGTTCGAACGAAAAGTCTTTTATGTCGGTTTATTGAACATGCTTTTTGATAACATAATAAAAGACAAAGCGAATTCTACTGAAAAGGAGCTTTCGAAAACTTAACGTGGAGTCTCCCTCGAAGGCGACCAGATTTTTTCGTTCGTGATTTTGTGGTAGTCTGTCATATTCTTGTTTTAAAATAGTTGTTTTCCACCTGAACAAACGATTCCATGTTATAGAGTTTTGAAAAGAACTTACTTAACATGCCTATGATCAGAAGATAAAGCAAAGTTTTTGTTGTCCGATATAGGTATAACTTGCCCGGTGCGCATATAAACTCTTTTCTGATTTGTTTATTTTCCTATTGATAAACATACGGTGTTAAAGAATTTTCTTCCTAAACGAACTTACTTCTAGACTGTTGTTTTCCCAATTCCAGTAAGCTGAGATATTCATCTCGCTCTGTGACCAAGGCGCTTCCTGGGTTTAAAGTCTGCAGGTATCGAATTCGGATGTTGTTTTCCAGAAATGTCTTGCGAAGGTTTGTCATGGCCAACTGCCAGATGTTTTCCGTGGATGCCAAGATTCCAATCTGATTCCAACCAAAATATTCGAACACGGAAAAAAACAAATCCCCCATCTTCGAGAAAGATCCAACGGTGCGTACGAACGTTGGGAAAAGAGACTTTTCAGATAAAAGACTCGACTCACATCCCCAAGAAATCATCGGTAGATTCCAAGATGCGGCCAACATGGCAACTGGGTCGCAAATGATATCACATCCATCGCCGATAATAGCGTCCACTTCAGCCAACTTGAACTCAACGGCTTGATTGAGACCTTCGGCCGCCAGGCACTGAGAATCGTTCCAGATATACCTGAGGAAATGGTTTGGTAGTAATGTCTTGTCGTTGTTGATTCGATCCACGGCAATACTGATGGCGGACGCGGAGGTTTTGCCGATCGGCCAATAACCGGTCATTGGTAAAAGAACTCCTAACAGAACCTCGTGACTTTTCTTGTTTTTAGAATTTCCTTCACTCCCTCTGCTGTCTTTACTTTTCACTGCCGATAGCAATAATAGCAGCAGCGAAAAGACTAAAATTCTCATTCCTGGTTTTTCCTCCAAATTTCAATTCAGTACAGTGGCACAGTTAATCAACTATAGCTTGAAGGGAGAAAGATAAACTAGCGGAAAGCAGAAAATTGTTCATAGCTAAGAAAGCCGACTGATGACGTCAAGCAATTTTACGACCAATGATAATCAAGAACGAAGCCAGATCGTGCATTTGACATGCGCAATCTTCACAGGAAGGCGCTTATTGATGATGATGATGATGATGATAATAATAATAATAATAATAATATTAATAATATTGCAATTGATTAAAACTACATATCAAGGGTTACAATATTTGTGAAAATATTTTACAATAACTATTAAGTATTCGCTTACCCTCAAAACCTTTTAAGGATTCGACCATTTTAGTAAGACCATGTCAGTCAGTTATATTACTAATACTTCAATTTTTCACCATTATATATTCTTTGGCACACGTTTGTCCTGTGTATCATTCCTTAACCGAGAAACATTTTTTGTGGTACATAACTAAAGACATATTTTCACCTAACGTGTGTTGAGAATAGAGATTCTGTAACTGAGAAATCAAGAAAACCCAATAATACAATATCGGGGAATTCATCTCAACCGCTGCCATTTCTTTAAGTTATCGTCAGCACTCTGATTGCAAAAAACATGTTGTGTTAGCTTTTCTTCACATAGTGAAGTGTAAAACATGTGCTATTATTGTCTGGATTTTTGTTGGTGAATATATTTATCAGTAAAGTTCTGAAGTGTGGAATTCGGTCTAAATTTCTTTCAGCCTCTGATATTACAGTCATAGTGGAATTCAATGCCCAGACCGGACCAATGCGGATGTCAATATGTCTTGCCACTTAAAATATTACGTCTTCATTTTATTGGAATTTTATTTCAATAACTGAATAAGCTATTTCCGCGCATATAGGGTATGATACATGGCCTCGCAAAGATATTATATAAAATTGTGTTTCTATTTCTATATCTTCGTTGTTTCAATATATTCGCACGAACGTGCGCTCCGAAGCGCTCAGTCAAAATAACGACGCACGCCTTTAGCGCGCGAAACAAGTAAAGGAGCCTGGGACGAGGCAAACATGATAAATTGTACAGAATTTTTCGGTCATTTTGTTTGGGATGAAAAGAAAGAAATACGTCCAAGGTTTTCCGTCTTTTCCGAGAATTCTCCATTGGAATGTCTTGCACTATTTCAAAGTCAATTAAACATTCCCGTTTTTCCTGGGTTTGCTGAAAATTTAACCAATTTCTAATCTCGATCTAAGATTCCTCTCGGGTAGACAAAAATTCGAGAAGAAGGGTAGGATAAGGAAAAGTTTTCTTTCCCTTCCGCACACCCCCTCCCCTTCTCCGAATCTGCAAAGAAGTAAAATTATATTAATAATGATAATAATAATAATAATAATAATAATCTTTATTTCTCAGGATAAAAGGTACATATCCTAAGTTACAATTCTATACAT
>JANSTR010034341.1:0-13433 GCA_025434805.1 Antipathozoanthus remengesaui | reverse complement strand
CGAAACGTCAGCTTTCTTCCAAATTTACGGCGCGGAAAATTGTTTTCGTCAACCCTCGGTTGATTTTATCATATGTTATTCTGTATTACTCCCGGCTCACTGACCGCCGGTTACTGATTGCAAATCTCGGCTGAAATTTTCTCAACTCGGCGAACTGTCTCTTGCACATCGCTGTCCATGAGTAAACACTATACCGTAAAAGACAATCACAAATTCTTGGACAGTCTTACGCTATCAACAAAACCGGTCACTCAGGAAATTGGTACTGATTTTTTAAGTCTTTTAAAGTATATTGAAAGGTTCTTCCATCGAGTGATACTGGTAGGAAAAAAAGCTTTGCAAGACGTGAATAGTAAAAACACATAATCTGTGAAATTACAGGTGACAAACTTGGGTCAGCCATACCATCCTCGTTCATTTCTCTGGAAGAAATATGAGTGCACGAAAGTTTCCAATCAGGAGTCAGTCGTTGATTGCCCGGCCAGTTGACGCGATCAGGAAGAGAACCCAAACTTGGCCGGCGAATGCTGTTGTATTTGATAAGTATGTTAACGCAGAAAGTTCATTACTTGCTCCCATCCCGGAAGGCGATCACCCCACATTGCAATCAAGATGTGAACAGTCTCGGCGGCCGCTGGCAGAACAGACGGCGAACGTTCAAGACGAAGAGTTTCGCCTAATTATCGGAGAAGTACTCAGCTCCTATCTGACGGGATTTCCTGAGTACAATCATGACATGTGTGGTCGCCTTTGTAAGCTAATTAGTGACCTCATTAAGTGTCGCATTGAAGAGGTGTGCGAAGAACAGTTCAAAATCACTGTTCATGTGTTCATAGGCGCCATACGCGGGGAGGGAATCGACGCCGCTAGCCAATGCACGTGGACCCCAGAATGTGACAGGTTCGCCACTGCAAGTTACAAGAACGAGTCGCTATTCGCTGTAGGAATCGTGTTTGCTATGTACAATGAATAGTGGAGTCGGTTTCTTTTCAGTTGAGGCCACTCTGTTCTCAGTGTTCTTCGCAGAGGCTTCAAGCTAGCGAGAGAGAAAGAACGCGCGCGGGAACCATGTAGGAGCCTTACTGGGAAAAGAACGGAAAGGGATCTTTCCCGCGTGTCAGTAAAAGCCTCTGCGGGAAAGACATAGCCTACTATACCCGGTGGATTCGATATCCGGTCAAGAAGGAGCTGATTATACGGCGGAAAATCCCATAGATACCTTAGAACACCGAGGGGTTGAAATATCAACTTACACGGGTCGAGTCGGGCAGAGGCTTTTAATGTGAACGTGTTCATAATCCGTGCTTGCCTCAAATTCTTACACTCAGCAAGTGTGAGTAGAACAAATTGAAATATTTAACTGAAAAATCTATCCTAAACCATAACATATTGGTTAAACTTACAAAGTGTGAACAAAGTTATCACAATGGCTTTGATTGAGAATACTGAACACAGTCAGATAACCAACAATACTAGCTTACGTTCTGCATAATGAAGCGTTTCATATCGGTTTTACCCACTAGAAACGTCATATCGGTACGTTTCTCTCGAGAGTCTCCCCCGGCCCTTAGAAACGTCGCATAGAAATATCGATATTATATTGTTTATATAAACAATATGTCATCTTTAATTTAATTATACCACCGAGCAATTTCTCACTTATCAAAGACAACACAAAAATGCGCTAGTCACCTGTATCTATAGTAAATATTCCTCTGTGTCTGATAAAATGAAATGTGAAAACACAGGAAACTTCGCCGATAATAATGCTGTGATTACTTATAGCTGGACTGGTTCATATACTGGGAGATAATTCTTTGATTATTTTACATATATATATACCAAATGTTATAAGGCGTTCTGAGATTTTTTTCCAAAGAAACTACCGATTACTTCCACGTTGCTTTTAGGAGAAACGTCATAGCTGCCAACCTCTACCCTCACCCTCCCCCTCCACCACCACCACCACCACCCTCTAATGTACATATGGCGTTTCTTCTTGTGGGTAAAATCGATGTGACGCTTCCCTAAGCAAATGTCAATAAATTTTAGTGTTATCAAAACATTTTGTTGTTTTGGAAAGGGACTGAGGGACGGACGGAAGTTACGGGAATAAAACTTCCCATTGAAGTAACAGTCGAATCACTGCAGATATTTTATTTTAAAAATTCAGTTCAATTCACGTCTAAGGGACACATTAGCCGTGACGCTTTTATATTTTGGTTTCAGCAAATAAATGAAAATGGCTTTCAGTGCCATTGAAGTCGCTACATCCGGGGAAGGGGGTTCATGGATACGGTCCCCCTGATAAAATTGGAAATTGAATCAAGTTGTTCTCAGCAGAAAAATAGAAATCTATAATTTCATTCGATCGTGCGTTTTTTGTGCATTTTGAAGGCAGGTAGAGCCGGAAAATGAAGCAACCAAAAGCGAAAGTTTCAGAATCGAACACTGATAAAGGAAAACATACTATTAACGAAGACTAAAGTTGCCGTGCGAGAGCATCTAGTAACATCATAGACTATGATCGTTATGCCAAGATAGAACTGAAGCACGAAAAAAAGACAGAGAAACAATAGTGGAATTTTTTTAGTTGGTATACAACACAATTTGTGACTTAAACACTAAATCTCTAATTCGTGACCCGGCTAAAACTTAGCCTAAATCATAAATGTAAAATGTTTTTCCATACGAATAAAAACATATAAGATTCAGTAGTGCCCCTTTCCACGACAGGAACTCGTGATCACATACATAAATATAGAGTAGATATAAAAACATATCCATTTTTAATATCAACACAGTTTCTTTTGCATAAAACTATTTTTTTATTTTTATTTTATGTAAAACCTGTTTCTAATGAACCAAGTATATTTCTCACAATGAGTTTTCAATATTGCGATATTCGTTACATGTTCCAGACTTATCACTATATGCGTGGCCGAGCAGCATACAGCACTTTCTTACAGGGACTGGAACGAGCACATGAATCTATTTCTAAAATATTAAACAGTATCTTTCGGGTTAGTTTAAAACCCTTTCAGCCTTAACCAGTTTATAACAAGTCCATATATCTTATTCCTGTTTATCCACACATAATATATTATATAAGTTATAAAGAATAAAGTAATTGATCGTATATAGCAAACTACTAAGATCAAAAGCAAAATTCTCCTAATCTGTTTACAAGGAAACTTATGGGTACAGTTTATGAGACTTCAGCAATATATATCATTTGGTATGTTTGGGACTGAACGGGTTAACAGATTAATGATATATCTCACAGAAAAGAAATATAAAAACAGAGAAAGATATTTTGAACGTTTTTGCAAGATCCAAAGCTAGGGAATTTTTAATTTGTACAGGCAAGCACACCAAGGGCTGCAAGTGATTATTTCGTATTTTAATTGGGTTTATAAAATACAGGTATGTATCACTATCAGTGCAAATTGTTACCCGGGCCCAGTATTCAAAAACTGAGTCATTGCCAGAAAATAGTACAGTGTAAAATACACTTTTGTTTTATTTTTAAAGAATTAATATAACTCGAAACGTAACCATCAATTAACCATAGGTACAATAAAATTTACAGGAACTGCCTTCATATTTAACACCTATTGAAATTGTAATTCAGTTAAAATTGTGCAAGAATAAATTTCTGCAATATCTGTACATATAAATTTATAATTTGTTAAACATTTGTCTCTTGACTCGGTGAAGTGTGTAAAGTAAAATACTTGTTGATTTCTTACTTGCTGAACACATGTTCGTGGCCAAAACGGCACAGATCTGGTTGAAATTGGACACCGAAAGATCAATGTCAACGTCTATTTTGAGTTAACGTTTCCGTTGTCCACGGCCGGCCACATGCACAAAATCTGTCACTGTGTACTTCACCGTAATCTCTCAACTTTAGCTAGTATTTATATACCTTTTCAAAACTTGCTTGGTAACTTCGACTGCCTATTCAAAATTACAAGAACTCTATCAAATATAATTATACTCAAGCAGGCGAGCCTGAAGGTATTTTAAAAGGGGAAATCTCCGTTTAAAATTGGACGATTTGCAAATGGTGGTTAAAGATCTGGTCATGTATTAAAGATAAACAAACTCCTCAAGTCTGTTGTCCTTTGCTTACTGAACAATCTCAGTCTTTCAGTCAAGTCTGCTTCAATGAATGTAGCCTTCATTTCACTATAACAGGACTTCTTTCTTAACAGCCATATTATCTTCGGATATTTGCCCGTTACACGTCACCGAACGACTGTCGAGTTGTACCATTTGAACCGCCTCCACTACGGCTTCTGCTGCAGCTAGCTGGGCCGCATTATAAATACAAGTAGCGTTCAATAAATCCTCTGTTTTCGCTAAAGTGTGGGCAACATTTAGTTGTTCATTGCCATTGTGATCAAAGGAGTTGTTGCTTTCGTGAGGAGAGTTGCAATCCGCCGGGACAAGACCGTCGTCGTTGGCTCCTTCATCGCTGTAATAAGAGACCAGAGCAAAGCAAGTTGAGTTTACTTTTGAAATGTGAGCGAGAGTGTGAAATCAAGGTAAATAACTTCATTGTATAAATAGCACGGATAATTTCTATCAGCTGTTTGAATTTCTCATAACTTTAAAATGACTCAAGCGTAAAGGAATAATAATTTTGGTACCGCTGGCAGAAAAGCTACCCGCAAGGTTGTCTGGCTGAAGCTTGGTCACCAACCGGAAAACCAAATCTGGAGCAGTGCTTTTTATCGCCATTGTAATCTCGATGGACCAGAAACGCACAGCTGAGCAATCGATCGCGCTCTGTGCATGTGAAACTCGTTCTAAATGCTGGATGTACAATTACGAATGGTGAATTAGCCGTCCCAAAATAGAATAATTCGAGCTGTTTGGTATTGAATGTTGATATACTGAAAAGACAAAAACGAGGATTTAACAAATAATATAATAGGAGGCTTTCTCAGTTTCTGTTCTAACGTAATGCTCCACACGACTGCTCTAATTGTTGAATAAGCAAGCAAATCTCCGAGCCACAGTGCACTTTATCTGAAGTGGCTGGCTTACTGAACCAAACTAATAAATGACTGTTTTAAAAAGCGGCACAAACTCTCACCTCTTGGTAGATGGAACACGGTCTCTCTGTCGTCGGTTCTTAAACCAGTTGCTGACCTGCTTTAAGCTCAACCCAGTTTGCTTAGCGATCATTCTCTTCTCCTGTGGAGATGGATAACGGTTTGATTCGTAACATTGTTTTAAGACCTGGCGTGATTTCTCTTTGAAACAGTAGATGGTTTCCTCTCCGTCCCATATCGTCCGTGGCAAAGGATACTTCCGTCTTATTCGATACTTGTCCACAGCTCCGAGCGGTCTACCTCGGATTTTCTCGGCCTCGCAATAGTGCGCCTTATACCACATGTCTTGCAGCATGTCATGTGAACCCATCTCAAATGCATGGCTCTCGAGAATCGAGAATACCTCGCGATACCTTCCACGGTTGAAAGCAACGAACGCTCTGGCTTTCAGGACACTTTGGCTGCCGTTAAGTAACTCGTTTGGTGGGAGTGACCAGAGAAAGCGCGACAGCCTTTCCACATCTCCTGACTGCCGGAGAGCGTCGCAAACGCAGGCGACTTGATCGGGAGAGAAGACAAGGCTTGTAGCCTCAGGTTTCATTGTCTGCACACTATCAAAACTTTCCATGGCTTTGAAGTTTGTGTGAAGCGAATCGCAGAACACGAAAACTGAACATGCGTTATTTTCCTGTTATTCAATTGTGAACGCGTATAAAGGTCGACTGGTCGCGTAACTTACAGTGCGAGAATGTCATGTCAGAGACGTTTCAGGCAAATCAAAGGTGCGTCTCGTGATTGGTCGGGTAATTGATTAAACAACAACAATGGGGTTTTTTGGGTCACATGTCAAAGACGATTATCGAAGGTGGAACTTTCCATCCACAACTGTCAAAATGGCGCGAAATGTTTTTCAAAGATTTACGCTTTGTTGACTAAGTGTTAGCGTTTAGCAAATCAAAAGAGGCCTCTATAATTACTAAAAGTACTTTTAAATCTTACACTTGGAACAACAATCAAAACTGCCCAAACATAATTCAGATCAAACGGGATATACTGATAATCCATCTTTCATAAAACCACAGCTTTCAGCCGAGGCTGTCAGCTATGCAAATCAAAACACAGCCAGAAAATGTAAACACATTTGTTATCTAGTGATACAAAAGACAAATTATCATCGAGACGGGTCCAAATGTACTTTATATCCGAAACTTGTTTCCAAATCATATCAATGCATGCAGTGAGCACATTTACAATAGCTATTGTAGCGATTCTGAGTTATTTATACTTAAATCAATGAATGGTTCTGCAGAAAACAAACAACAAAACATACTTTTAAAAGAGATACATAATGGTGGCGTTGATTTAAGGGAGAGTGCAAATTTTCCTTGTCACTTTGTAAAACAATGAAATCGCACGTACGGGCTAATTGCCCCGACAAATGTTTGACGCTGCCGACTGCGTACCGTACCTGGAAAGTGCTATCACTTACACCACTCGCATTTTTAAAGGGCCTTTAACAAAATGAAAGTTTACTTCCATTTTAGTCTTGTTGATTCGCTCATTTTGAAACCAAGTGCAGTATTAATGCATCTGCGTTTTATTAAATCCCAATTTTACTACAATTTACCATTGTCTCTCGGCACAAACCACGCTTCTGCTGATTTCTTTTGTCCTTTGTTTCCTACTTGGCAACTTCTATCATATATCTGCGAGGAAATTTCTCCTTTTATAAATGGACTCAAAAGTCCACAAGACACAGTTACTGAATGAAACCAGTTCAACGGAAAACAAATTATATTGCATGTTGTTTTAACTGATTTCGAAACACAAAAACCGCATGTGGTTGGTGTGCATGCCGAATTCACAGATGGCACCCTTCAGCAACACGCAAAACTTTCACTAGTAAACCTGGTAAACAGAAAAAAGATACTGGACCCTGGCATGTCGTTGGATTAAAGCATATCAGGAAAGTGTTCAGCACACTGCTCTTTGCGTGGTAATCATGTGAAAGGAAGCGTCGTCGCTTCACTGACCTGTGAAGAAGGTCCAAGAATGCAAGATTAAATTGTTTTCCTCCAGCAACAAATTTTTCAAACCGCATAACAGAGAAAAAGGCTTTAAAACAAGAACCGTTCTTAAAACAATAATTGAATATATATCGTCTGTACTGTATAGAAGTTTAGAGAATAAGTGGCCAGGGTCAAAAGAACATCAGTAATAATTCTCGTGTCAATAAGTTATATTTAGTTAATATTCAACTTCCTGAAAACATTTATGTTTCAGTTGTAGTTTGGTTGAAGCTGAATATCGTTTTAAATTAAAAAGTTAAAAAGTAAACCACGAATGATACCACGGAAAGTGCCACAAGCTGAATGTGCGAATTAATATAAGTTTCAAACTTCTTTTAATTTTCAAAACTGTTTAAATTGCTCACCAGTTTTCCGGGTACAAAAAAGGGCGTATTATCACGATAGTGTTAATTTAGTAGCCATCGACGTGATACTGGAAAAACCCCACAAGGTCAGTATTACCGCAAAATCAGCAATACGCCGGAAAAGGAAGTCACAGTTGTCTTGGTCATCGATTCACTCGTTTACGTGCTGCATATTTCACTTGCTCACCGCCCTCACGACTTCGCGGTGTAATTTCCGGGTTTTTTCATCCAGTTACTTATTTTTGAGTAAATATTATAGACTTGTCACAAGTCGTCTCACAAATCATACGAGTGATATTTTCCAAGGAAATACTGACAAGCGCCAAACGCGCGAGCTAGCGAGCCTTGAAACAACGAGCGGAGCGATTTGAGTCGACGTGTAGAAAGTCTATAAAAATCTTTGAACATTGCAGCGAGAAACTCGGGAATTTTTTTTGTATGTTAAATTCTCTCCTCTAAATCTGTTGTCGACCAGCGAACATATTTTGATTTTTCTTTTTAGTCTTCAGGAGAGATTTCTTGTAGCATACAATTATTACCAGCTTCAGACGGCTGAATATTTTAAAATAGCGAATTTGGTCCCTCGGGAATTTGGACTTGGGAACCACGTATGCTGCCTAATTTGGTCTTTCTGGACGGAACTGGTTTGCATGGAGATTTGGTGCCCTTCCTCGCCACCTCCGCCATACTTCTTGCAAGGACACCGAGCGACAAAAATGTATTATAGTTCCAGTTCCAATGATATACCACTATATCGCCAGGGCAAAATGGTAGACTTGTGGACCCCCATGAAAACCTGGGACTTCATCTCTATCATTATTAATGGCCCCCGCGTGCCAGGCATATCTAGACCAGAAAGAAAGCGGATTCAAGCTCTCAGTTATACCAAAAACCGCACTGGTCACCATGTTGAAAGCAGCCGGCAAAAACGGAACAAAATTTCCAAAACTATCTTGTCATTTTTTTCTGTTCCGATCAGTTTAATTAAGATTTTCTTGTTGAATGTTTTTACAATTCAGTACTAAACCGCGCTAAAGTGATCACATTTTTGTGATATAATATCTCATAATACTTCCCTGTACTGTAATGTCCTTCCCATCTTACCCTGTAATCATTTCCTTCACCTAACCCCTATCTTATCTACTATATACATCTCTATCTATATATATATACACTCCTTATCAAATCTTGATAATCACCCCGGCTTAAAAAACCTTGTTCACCCAGACGTGGTTTGATATTCTTTACATCCATATCCACTGATAGCAATGGAGAAATGCCACTTGGATAACGTCAAGCAATTCTAATAGGCTGTTTGATGGTCAAGCTCGAAGCAATGGAAACAAGTATTGACGCCGGCTATACTTTCTCTGAACAAAATGAATTTTGCGCCACCCGAAGCTGTAAGCCAAACCACGCCTATTAAAGTGAATAAGGATTTTAACAATTCAACTAATTTCTTCTTATATTTTGTTTAATGCTTGCAATTGCTATTCCTGTCATTCAAAGTCAATGACTGTCATTGCAGTTTGTTCTGCTGTTCAACGTAATGGCAACACTAACAACTTTACAAATGGGTTCCGACACTTATTCCGTCTATTCCATGAATACTTTCTTTGCTGTTCCTCCGTGTTTCCTTTTGTATTTCACCTTCAGCTCGTTTTTCAGGAATGGCACTTTTGCTAACCTCTGATATTACAACTTTCTTTATTGTCCCTGTGTTGGGAGATTTCTGCCCAGTAGATGTTTTTCTCAAGGCACTCGGTTTCGGCGAGGGTGAGTTGGCCGTTTTAGTTGGAGATGTCGGGAAGAACACCTGTCCGTTTCCTGCAGGGCTGTCTCCGCTGAATGCACAATTTGCAAGCCCCGACATCGAGATTTGGTCAGCTGTAGCGGGAGAACGAGGTGATAGCTCACCGTTTCGATACCTTGGGCTGGTCCTCATGTCAGACGAAGCGGAAAACGTCGAAATTCGTTGCTTCCGGTTGTCTGGTGTGTTGTTGTCCTGTGTCTGGCTCTTCCGCGACCGTGAGTACATGAAAGAAGACATTGTACCCGAGTAACGTAACGCGCGTGCCTTGCAAAAGCCGTAGCGGCTCAACGCGGAATAGAAGTCACGTTTGAAACCTCTCGTGAAGAATGCGTACAAAAACGGGTTGCAACAACTGTTCAGGGGGAAGAAAAACACCAGAAGGATCTTCGAGTCTGACACATCGATGATTGGCGAACCAATAGCAGCCAGAATTCCAAACAACGCTATCGGCGCCCAGCACACGAAGTCCGTCAACACGAGTACAGCCATGCGTTTGGCGACTCTGGTGTCATTACGTTGTGGTGTCGCCGCCTGCATGTCGCCGGGAGAGATGACAACAGAGAACATTTTTCCGTAAAGCACGGCAACTGTTAGGAAAGCGAGCCCGTTTATTACAAGAATAGCCATAACAAACACTTTGGATCCTATCGAGTCAGTATCAAAGGGTAGACAGATTGCAACTTTGTCGTAACTGCTAAGTCCGAGTAGTGGTAATGTCGCCCCAAGAAGAGCAAACAACCAGCCAGCGATCATCAGCTTGACGGTATTGCTGTAAGACAGCCGAGTGTTCATTTCCATAGCGTAAACTATCGCCAGGAAGCGTTCCACGGTAATGATTAGCAGCGTAAACACTGACAGTTCTGTCGAGAACACAGCAAGGAAGCCCGCCACTTGACATCCGCCCCAGCGCTGCCATGACTGCACGTAATTGTAGAACTTCCCCGACGTCTCGATAGATGCGCAGACCAAGATGAAGAGATACAGGCCCAGGCAGAGATCGGCAAATGCCAGATTACACATGAGAAACCGAGTGACGTTTAGTCGACGTTGGCTGAACATCAACGTCAGTAACAGAAAGAAGTTTGAGACTATCGCCACGGCACCGACAATGAAGCAGACGGCAGTTAACCAGAGATCGCCCATGATATTTTCGCACGGGTGGAAAGCATCCGGTTCTGGTGAACACCGGATGGAGCTGGCGGGTGCAGCTGTTACAAACGGTTTGTCCGTGACGGTCTCGTGTTTCACCGTGCTACCGACCGCCACCGTGCCCGCACTGCCAAACCCATGTGGGAGGGTAGGATAAATGACACCCCCACCCCCAATGTCTTTTGAGGGTGAGGTAGTATCATTACCTGTGCCGCCACCACCCCAGCCGCCATCCCATTCCCCATTGTTGGTTGTTGATGACGTCATGACATCGGCTCCTCCGCCCTTTGTTGTCTGTGTAGTAGACACATTAGTGGATGTCTCGAACCCAGACAGATCTCTCTTACGACGGCCCCAGGGAGAAAAGGTAGTAGTGAGACTGAGATTACCAGATGCAGTCACGACATTAGTAGAAGTCGTCGGATTTAGAGTTGTGGTTTCCATAGCAACAGTCGTGACAGTGTGAGAGGCCGCAGTAGTTGGTTGTGGTCTCCCTGTGGTTGGCACTTGCGATGCTTCCTCGGCACCAGTACCGCTCTGCTGTCTTGCTTGTCTGGCCATGTACTCGCCGTCCTGGAAAGCGCAACACAGAAAGGAGTTGTAGCGAGAGACTGTGACCTCCTCGATCCTGTGCAAACCGTCAGGCATGGACCAGAATCCCTGAACAGATTTTAGACTTAAATGTCGCAAAGTCTCTAGGCCTCGACTTGGCAGTGAACGAATAGCTGTGTTATCCAAATTGCTGGAATGAAAAAGGCGTCTGTTGTCATATGACGAGTTGATTGGAGGACTTTATTAGGATACAAAGCGTTTGCCTCATATTAAGGAGATAATATGTACTTGGTAAAATATGTAGAAATTCTAACCCAAATCAAATCCTAAAGGCCGCCACACACTAGACGATTTTCTGTCGTATAAAGACCCCCGATTTTTCGTCGGCCAACGAACTGTCTTGATCGTATGAGACTACAAGTTTTGACCTTCGTCATCCACATTGAATTATATTTGCGGAGTGAGCATGTCACAAATACTGCTTCGCTATTGGTTGAACCGTGTTCTGCTTACGACGAATTGTCGTGCTTCGCCACACACTAGCCCATAATTTATCGGCCGACGTTTTCAGATCAAACATGCACAATTTTTGTCGACGACGAAAAATCTTGTCTGAACTCGTCGTAATTTGCCACACACACGATTTTTCGTCGGCCGACAAAAAATCGGGGGTCTTACGACAAAAAATCGTCTAGTGTGTGGCGGCCTTTAGTCGTCGACAGTATCTATTGAAAATGCATACATGGCTAATTTCGTACCATCTGATTCGTTTAACCCAGATGTGAAAATCAACAAAGAGAAATCAACCAAGGTTGTGGAGTCCTGGGTCGGGAATGAGGTCCGTGTGATATGCGCAGTAACAATAGCACCAGGCGCCACGCCCATCTTCTCCTGGACTCGCGGGGCTGACAACCTCGCCATAAGTAAAGGCAGGCATGTGGATACACTCACGGAGAGCTTTCTCTTGGCCGTCACTAACGACGCCCGCGATTTCAATACCAGCGGCTTTGTATGTACAGTGCGCACGTCCTCTACAACTGTTAGACACGTGGTACGAGTTCAACGCCTGTGTAAGTGAACAGCATTGATGATTATATTGATGGAAATGATAATGATAATAATGTCGATGATGCTTTCTGATGATTATGCACTGGTCATGTTTATATTGGAAGAATAATGATGTATAATTCATTAATTAAGAGTTATCGATTTTTGAACGAGATAAAACCAATTCTAGTACGGTTTTGGTCCCGTTTTTTCTTGGCCCTTCGCAGCGCCCCATCTTTCAAGCGTGGCACCTAGCTACGCGGAGCGCAGCGAAGAACAAAGAAAAACGAGCCCAGAACTTCACTACACCTTGTGGTTAACTAAAAATTCCTGATGTACCCGAGATCAAGTCAAATCCATGTCGAGCTTCACGCTCGTGGACAGTCAGGCGCACACTACAAACTCTTTCGGAGGTTTAAGGAGTAAAAGTATTATTTCCCTGTTCGATGAGATATCTTAATATGCTTGGAATACTAAACGAGCGAATTTTGTCGACGATCGCTGGAGATCGTGTCAAAGCCTTGAGATGAGCCGCAATTTGAGCAGTCTTTAATACACCGGAATAACATAGACATGTGTCGATAACGTGTACGCCATAGTTAATGATGTGGTAATGGTCACAGTGGCGTATCCAGGGAGGGGGACACGGGGGGTACAATGGTCACAGTGGTGTATCCAGGGAGGGTGACATGGGGGTACAATGGTCACAGTGGCGTATCCAGGGAGGGGGACATGGAGGGTACAATGGTCACAGTGGCGTATCCAGGGAAGGGGACACGGAGGGTACAATGGTCATAGTGGCGTATCCAGGGAGGGAGACATGGGGGCCTTCCCTCTCCCCGCATCCTTTTCGTTGCCAATGTTAATGTTATAGTGACGTTTACATGTGTTTTGCACTTTGTGTCTTTATAGTGTGCCCCTCCCTTTCAAACTTCCTCTATCCGCCACTGGATCATGTGATGACGTGTATAAAAAGAGATTTAGAAAGGTAGACAGTGCACATAATGGCGGTGTGATGGATATGGTGTGATATTATGATGCTGATGAGCAGTGACCATGATTGGTATTTCACACTATTTAACGTGAGGTTGATGTTACCTGTCAATTTTTGCCTGTGAGGTATCAATCAGTGCACGGCTGAGACTGCTTCAGCTAAATATATCAAACGCTTCGTACATTCGTAGCAATCTTTCCTGATAATATAATGGTTTTATTCCTTATTTCTGTGTCCAGCAAACTCTTCTGTACTTAAACAAATTTTTAAGAGAGAGAGAGAGAGAGAGAGAGAGAGAGAGAGAGAGAGGTAAAATTCGGCTTTATTGACATGACTTTTACAGTATTGTCAAAGCTGTTTTTACATTCATTTGCAACA